>APFE031084323.1:18178-102824 GCA_000404065.3 Pinus taeda
ATTCTTCAAATTCCTTGCCGCAAAATTCTCCACCATTATCTGTCCTCAACACCTTTATCTTCTTCTCTGTCTGATTTTCCACCAGAGCCTTAAATTCTTTAAACTGTCAAAGACTTCAGATTTCTTCTTAAGGAAATATATCCATGTATTCCTTGAGAAGTCATCTATAAATGATACATAGTACACAGACTTACCCAGTGATGGAAATTTCACAGGTACAAACACATCACTGTGCACAAGCTCTAATATTTGTTTCGTCCTCTTACCACCAGAGGGGAAACTCACCTGATTCTGCTTCCCATATACACAATTTTCACAGAAATCAAAATCCAGAGAGGTATTACTCATACCTTTACCATGAAGTATTCGAAGGCCCTTCTCTCCAATATGTCCAAGCCTTTAATGCCACAACATGGTCTTCTCTCGAGAGACCACTAGATTTTTTGCTCCATTTTCAGGAACCATAGAATTATTGCACCCATCAACAAAAGTGCTACCTTGCAGCTTTTACAGAGTTCCAATCTGAACTCCTCACATCAATACCAGTGCTCCTCGAACCATGTTGCAGGTATCCTTCTCGAACACCGTCTTTACACCTGCATCATCCAACTTGCTTACAGAAATCAGATTTCTGGCCAACGCAGAATATGCAAAACACCCGGAAGCGTTCTAACCCTTCCACCTTGCAACTTCAACTTTACTTTTCCGCGACCAATGATTCTAGCCTTCCTATCATCTCCTAAGAAGACATCACCACCATCATATTTCTCATACTCAAAGAACCACTCTCTATGGGGAGTGAAGTGAAAGGATGCACCTGAGTCAATCAACCATGCCTCATGATCTACATGTGTACTTGAAGAAGCCACATACACATCCCCACCTTCATCTGAGGTGGTTTTCGCCTCTACAGAAGGAGCATCATCAGATCCCTTTCCTTTATCAGGAGCTTTAGATTTACACTCGCTTTTGAAGTGCCCTTCCTTTCCGCATTTGCAGCACACCACCTTTGTAGGTTTTCCTGGAGATTTAGATCTCCCTCTAGATTTAGATCTCCCACTCGATGACTTATTTTTGTTTCTGTTTTGGGACCGTCCTCGTACAGACAAGCATCACCATTCTGGTTGTCCATATTTTTCCGTCTCATCTCCTCCGTCAGCAAGGCTGAGACTATTTAATCAAACTGCAAAGCAGTTGCATTGCTACCTATTGTAATAACCAGACTATCCCACGAATCTGGTAGAGAACACAAAAAACTGATGCACTTATCTTCATCTGAAATTTTAATATCAACAGATGATAACTAACTTACCACAGTATTAAACGCTTTCAGATGCTCTGTCACCGAGTCTCCATCTTTCAACCTCAAGTTATACAGCTTTTTCCGCAGGAACAGTTTATTCACCAGAGACTTAGATTGGTACAAAGTCCCTAACTTGTCCCACAAAGCCTTCGCCGTAGCTTCCCCTGATACATTCAGCAATACTTAATCTGAGACACACAATCATATTGTTCTCTTTGCCTTCTGATCCATCTTCTTCCACTCTTCATCGGTCACTCCCGTTGGTTTAGTACCCGGATCTACCGCGATCCACTGATCTTTATCCACCAACAGATCCTCCATCTTGAGTTTCCACAACTCAAAACTCTGACCATTGAACCTCTCAATCTCTATCTTTTCACTGCTCGCCATCTTCTTTCACCACCAGAATCGATCTCACAAATCTCCCACTAAACAGGGTTTACCACAGGCCTGAGGGAAACCCCTCAGCAGCAAAGGCGTCCCCTTGAAGCCAAAACAGCTCCGATACCAAATGTAGGTTTTAACCCCGTACATAAATTACCTGCATACGAATTCTAAATCACAGGAAAAATAAAAATGCGAGAGCATAACACATAAAACACATATACACAGAGATTTCCCACTGGATCTCACAACCAAGACTACCAGCTTGATTTTTTTTTTATTCCTTTCAATGTTACAATACATATTTATACATGCCGAAGCATCCAATACCATGGACCGAAAACCATCGCGTCCAAAACAATGGACCGAAAACCATAGGTAGGTTCGCCCAACCTAATATAGTGTCCAAAAAAAATTTTCTTGGGGCGCTACCCCGAACCCCGTAGAGGGGGGCTACCCGCCCCCCTCAAACCCCCCGGACAGGGGGGGCTTCCGCCCCCCTGTGACCCCCCCACTGCGCAATCGGCGTAACGAAGGGGGGGTTGCCTCCCCCCTGTCACGCCCCCGCTGCGCAATCGGCGCAACTAAGGGGGGGCTCCGCCCCCCCTCTAACCCCCTGGTTCACTACGTAGGTTAGTCCTGGAAAGAATATAACACAACCCAACAAATGCTTCCCATACCCTATGAACTATTGGCAAAGAAGGCAAGCTGATCGATGATTGTGATTCGACCCTTATGAGGGAATGCAATAGTACAAAAGTACGTGGAAACCGTAGTGGCCATAGCATATACCCATGGCCTCCCAAGTAAAATGTTGTAATTGAGGGGCCCATCAGGTACCTCAACTTCAATAGTGACTGTTTTGCCCCCTAGTTCCATTTGGAGGTTACTCAAAATGCCACAAGGAGTATATGTTTGTCCATCAAAATATTTTAACGTGGTTGGTGATCTTGACAATAGTAGTGAACTAAGTGTTTTCCAACATCTCATTGACATAATGCAAGTAGATGCCCCCTCATCAATAATAGTTTGGTGAACATTCTTATTGAGATATTTTACTTGAATTAGGAAAGCTAATTGCACCGGTAACTATGGTGTATATCCCACATGGTTAAAAACCACAAGATGGGAGTGTGCAAGGTATATTCCACCAATTGCTGACAGTAAAACATTCTTCTGGGATGGACAATTTTGTAACACCTCGAGTGTCGACATAGGAGAAGGTTATTGAGCAAGATCTTCCACTCTGTTATAGTTCTGAGTTGCTCGAGCCCGAGGGTTAAATGTCGATTTATGCACGATTCCCTTTGGTGGTTTTATTGTTAATTCTGGTACAATATGTGGTGGAATATTTTTAAATAAAGTCTAAGTTGAAGGATTAGCTCGATCGATGGCCTGATTACTCGATGATGATGATGTATTTCCATAATCATTATTTCTCGTTGACACCAAAACTTGTTTTTGTGGATTTGTGATGGATAACATGAGTACCTGTGACGTGGAATCATAATTTGTCGAAACCAGATGTGTCTCCTGGTTTTGAAATGGATCAGTCAACACTACCGATGTGTTAGAAGTATTTAAAAGTTTAGAGACCTCTGAGCAGTGTGGACAATCTCCTGTAAAATTCTCATCATTATAGATTAGACATGGATAACGAGGTTTCCTCATCAAAGTAGAGTAATCATATGATTTCTCTTGAGGGGAATTATCTTGTTTCTTCTTGTTTTTTCCCCTTTTTCTTGCCTCCAAGTTTCTTTTTGACTTTTTCCTTTGTGAGATGACACAGCATTAAGTTCGGAAGCAAGAGTGTTTTCTGATGCATTGGTAGTTTGATTGGTAATGGAAAGAGTTTGACCAGATGGTCTTCCTGACGTTTGCGTGCTCGAGGAACTAATCACACCATCAATGGCATGAGAGTCTTTACTCGATTGTGGAGGAGGAGGAACAATGAAAGATGGTTAGGGTGCAATAAGGATTTTTTCATAGAGCACGCGAGAGTGTGTGTAAATAAAATCCAAGTATTGGGCACGAGAAATTACTTGCTTTTTTGTGACAACTCCACCTTTTTCCACATCCTTGGTGATTGATGGCAACAAGGATTTTATGAACCATGCAACCAAGAGTTGATTGGGAACATATGTCTTAACCATTCGATGATGACCCACCACTCATCAGTATGATATGATATATGGGTAGCAATAGTCTGTTTAAAGTTGGTTAGGAGTTTCATTTGAGTCTTGTATCTGATAGGTAAGTGGAAGTGGGTGAGAAACATGGTGGCTAAAGTCGTAAATTTGTCAAAAGAAGATATTGCTAACTCAATGTACCATTTAGCATCTGGACCAGTAAGTGTGCTTTAAGGAGTTTGATGAAAAGCAAAAATGAAACATCATGACATGATTTGATGGGTCTTCTCTGGGATTTCCATTGAGTATCAGAATGTCAGAAGGTAACTTATGTAGAATCACCATCCACCAAGGTGCATATAAGATTGGATCATTAGTAAGCCGATTTAAATATGGTAATTCTAAAGTTTCTACAAATGGAAACTGTCGATTCAGGTTAGGTTGAACATACCCAAGATATGATGGAATTGCTTGAGAAATAGGTCTTTGCATACCAACATAGGGCATCTGCATTGGGTAACCTTGATAAGATTGTTATTGAACAAATTTGGCACAAGGTGGTTGTTGATAACCAGGTTGAATTTATTGTTTTCCATAACCTACAAAGCCTTTTGAACCAGGACCTTGGTAAGCTTGATACTGTCCAAACCAAGGTTGAGCCTGTTGGGTAAGTTCAAATTGGGGTTGGAATTGCTGGAATTAAGGTCGTTGAAATTGGGGTTGCCACGGTTATTGAATCAATTGTTTTTTTTGTTGGTTCAATTGTTGTTGATTTAACGGTTGTTGTTGCCCAGGAATGGAAGGTTGACCAGGTTGTGAATAAACTATACTAGTGTAAGCTTGGGTTAATCTAGATAAGGGTATACTAACCTAAGGTTGTTGTTGGACCTTGAAAATAAGTGGTTGTTGTACAAAAACTTGAGAAACTTGAGCTTCTTGACCAGAAACTTTTGGTTACGAGGTAGAAGGACCAGTTTGTATAGGTTGAGATACAAGAGTTTGAACTTGTGACTATGGTATAGTAGTAACAATAGGTATAGTAGCAATAGCTGACACATTTTGCATTGGTTGTGTTGGATACACAAGCCTTGGTTGAACTAGAATTGTTGGTTTCCACTGAAAAACTCGAATTCCAGGTTGACTTGAATACTCTGGGATATTACCATATGACGATCCTCTGGGATAGGGAGGATAAGGTGAATAAGAATATCGCTCTCCATATGGTGGCAATACAATATTTAATGGATACATAGGTCTTTGTTGACTAGATTTCCCATCTTGATATTGATATGTAGGATCAAATTGTTGAGTTCATGTTAAAGAAGAACCAGGTGGAATTCTAGTTGAGGACATGGGTGATGAACATGGTGTAGAAGCAACCCCCGAGTGGATCCTAGATAAAGATTGGTAACCAACCGGGATGGATGATTCATCATATAGGTGTGACTTAGGTGTGGTAGAAAACATCGAAGAGGTTGAAACAAAAGATTCTGCCACAGTTGCATCAGATGATACAGTCTAGGAGGTTGACAGTTGTTCAACCATAGTTAACTAACCCAAAAATTGTCCTAAAGAATTGACAGGTACTTGAAAATAAGCAGGATCCAACAGAACAGTAAAATGAGGAGTATGAGGGTAAATGCAAAGCCCAATTCCAAAGTGGAATGGGGTTCCAGGTGTGGAATCTTCAAATTCTTCCTCGACAGCAATTACACCAAGTCAAAGAACTTCACTGTCTGGTCCGTAAAAGATTTATGGTGTTGATAAATTTGAAGTCTCAGTAGTTACTGATGTTTGATGGGTAACCAGTTGATCGTATTTCAGTAAAGTAACAACTTTTGAATGTTTAAATTCAAAGTCTAGATGTTCAGGTAAAAGAACAACAGTTTCATAAAGAGGTTCCTGAACAACTTCAAGTTCAGGTGTAACTTCTGTTTGAGTTGTGATAGGTTCTGGATTAACTTCTAGTTGAATTGATTCTTATTTAAATGTAATTTCTTGTTGAGCAACTTCAAGTTGAGAATCAACTTGTTGTTGAACAACTTTGGTTACTGTTTCACTACAATTAGTGCTATTGTCCTGAGGTAATTGTGAAACTTCTTCTTCAAAAATGGATGTACCAAAAATGGTTGGAGTAACTGGAGCCTCAGAACTTACCGAAATAGATGATTCAGGTAACTCATACGAAGAACTAGGAGTTCTTGATGTACTTGACTCAGTTAAATGAGACCGCTTTGACTGAATAGGTGTAGCTTCAGGTGGCAAAGGCGGTTTGCTCGTTGTTATCCGTGAACAACGGGGCAAGGGTTGATGTTACTCCATAATTGTTGATTAATTTTATTATCAAAAAAGAAATAAACAAAAAGGGGTAAGCTAGGAAAAAGGTTTGCTAAGCAACTGTGAACTGCAAAATACCTCCTGGCAAACGAAGAAGTATGGGCAGGCAATCTCCCCAAATGGTGTGTTTGGTGTATCACAGTGTACAAGGCAGCTAACTCGGTTACCTAAGGATAGATAACAACCTAGTGTTTTCCTCCCATATATACCCAAAGGTATGTGAAGGCCCAGTATGTATAAGCATTGTCTAATGCAAAACCACACAATGAGAGCATTCCCATATACTTTACATACTGTAACACTACCCTATATATCTGCAGGTACGTGCACAAGCTATGATTTACTCATGTATGTGGAATGAGGTATCACACTCGGGATGTATTGCAGACAAGTTAGCGACAGTTGATTTGTTTTACGACGCTGACACACATCTCTAGCCTAGAACCACTAAATGTTCTCGTTAATGACAATGCTCCATTAGGTAAATTGATGTTAGTTTTAAGTTGATCTCGCTTAGGAATTTACCTTTCAAGTTCACCACGTGATGTATTCTAAAATTCCTTGGAATGCAACTATCATGATAAGCATTCTTTCCATTCAATTTAATGATGAAAACCCTAGCTACCTAGGGATAGAGCAATCAAATTTCTTTCAATCAAAGAGAAGAGAGCACAATCTAATGAAATTTCCCTACACTATTCTTATGAGCACACACAAACTTTTTCAATGCAACATGCATGTATTTCTTTTCTATTTCCTTAATGTGAATATGAAAAAAAGGAAATATGCACATACAATCAATCGATCTTTCATAAAAACGAAGACTTTTACGACAATTCTGATTTGAATGAAAAGAAGACTTTGCGACACTTCCTTTTGAATGAAGATTAGTCAACTATATTGCAAGTTTAATTATAGATCGATAATGACAAAGAAAACATTAAAGAAACATTAATCAATCAAATCAATGTTGGGCTAGACAAGGAGATAGAAACTTGTTCTCTGAGACATAACATTCATTGATCAATCAGCAAACAAACAAACAGAGAAAAGCTGGCAAAAACACTTTCCAAATGTAGCAAATTGATGCTAGGAGGATCAACGCAACCCTGAATGGGAGAAAGTGTGCTGCAGAGAACTGTCCCTAAGCCAGGGGTGCTCTGCAGCACACTGTGTCCCTCACAAGCCTACACTGGTGACAATGAGCCATTTCAAGAGGCAATTTGACATAGTTTCGACCAGTTTTTCAATGCAAAGAGCTGAATTACAAGCTATGAACACAAATAAGGTCTACAAGGATGTCCTAAGAGGTTGATAAGCTACTGGGAAAGAGGATCCTCTCCAGTTGAGTCACCAATTTTTTTTGGAGAATTTGGTATCTATGGATAAATACTAATTCACTAGATAAGTAGCTATATCTATAACAACAGTTTAAAGTGTTTTATTCTTTTCCTATAAGCAATAGATAATATGAGAAGATGAGAAGACCTACTTGTAGTTATGATTTACTCTCTTCTCCTTTGTATCGATCCTATCGCTCCTTCCCATACTTAATATGCTTGAGAAGTACCTGTAAACACAACAGAAAACAAAGAATCAATCAAAGAAATAGATATATTGAATATAAGTGAAAGGAATCAGATACAATTCACACATAAAAGCATTAAGAAACAATAAAAACATATGGGAGAAAGGTTCAAACACTTTATTGAATAAAAGAAGGAATTAAAACCATTGGTGTTTGATTTAAAGCTATTCCTCCAACTTGGATCCCATCCACATCACATCAAAAGCATGACAAACTTATAGCATTACAATATTTACTTCAAAGCCAAATCTCATAGCAACATTATCTTCTTGCAATTCAACATAATCTAGCCACTGATCACTTATATGAGTGGTCAATTTATAGGGATATGAAGTAGGTTTTGTCATAAACGGTCGCATTGGATGGCATTCCATACATAGAATTAGTTCCATGGAGGAAGGGATGTGAGGATAGGATGCATCTTAACTCATTCCTCATCCATTTTTAAGCTCAGAGGAGTTGATAAGTGAGGGACCTTTCTATATGAATCCAAAAGATAAGAATATTCCCAAAACCCTATGTGAATTTTGCTCAAACTCAGCCAGCATAGGTGAAAGGAAGCCTAAGTGCTCTGCAGAGCACCATGGCATGGACTTAACTACTCTGTAGTGCACCCTTACATGGGCCTACCTGCATTGGTCCCTTTAGAGGCCATTTCTGGATGTCTTCAAGTCATGAAACTCTCTTGAAAGGAGACATTCAAAGGGATGACTTGTCTAGGTCATGTAGGAACTGAAATTAGGGTTTGATGAGCCCTAAAACATTGATCTCGATGATGGTATTGATGTTCCCAAATGGATCTATAACAAGGTATGGATTTGTTTTTGAATTTAGGGTTACTAGATGGAATTAGATGCACATTTGGAGTGTTCCCTAGAACAATGTTCTGGTAATTGTTCATTGAGAGGACAAGTAGCAGAGGATTATAGAGCTAGACATTGGATTCATATTTGACTTTGACAGTGGATTCTCGACTTTGTGAGAAGGAGGTAAATCCTATTATTACTTTAAGGCTGGAAGTATGAGCCTTTTACATTTCCTTGTTTTAGATGCAGTCATCATATCTTTTTATTTGTTGGATGAGAAAATCGTATATGTGTATATGTGGTTGTTATTGTAAATACCATAATGAGTTGTGTTATAAAGCTCCAATAAAAAATATGACTATCACGTTTCAGAAGTGGTCATTGTAAATAATAGAATGAGTTGTCTTATAAAGCTCCATCAGAGGTATGTTTTGTTTTTAGAAGTCTTGTTTGTTATAGGTGTCATTAAACACAAAGGACGATGTCCCCCTAAGGGGGAGTGTTCTTAAACACCCTGTCTAAAAATCCATGTAAAAACATATAAGACCACAATCATGGGACATGTATTCCAAGCTAAATGGTGGGAAAACCATCCTATTGGGTGTCACTTCATTTTATTCTGGCTAAAGAAATTGGCAAAGGCAATGGAAAAGGCATTGAAGAGGAAAAATGGGATTTTTGTTACATTTATTTATGAAAATAATGGAAGTTAGGGGAAAAGTAAGGTGAAAGGTCACAAGTTGCATGCGAGGAGGAAAATGAAGGAAAATAATGGAAAATGAAGAAAATAGAGGCCTCGTGAATAAAAAGCCTTCTAAGGATCAATGGCTAGGCTTGGTCTGTGTAACCTTTTGTGAGTTCAGTTTTAGAGCTCTCTCATTTCTCATTATTCTCTCTCTCTCACTCTTAGACACTTAGATTTCTCTTGGAGCACTTTGGCATTGGATCAAGAAAGGAAAAGAAGGTAGGAGGAAGGAAGGAGAAAGCAAGGAAGAGAAATATCAAGCAACTACAGTTGGATTCTTGGCAGGAATCAATTTTCATGTGTGATTTCCTTGCTATATTTGGCATGCATGGTATTGCATGTGGTTATTTTTTTTCACGACATGGGTTTTCCATGTGTGATAGTGTTTTCACCCTATCCATTCCATTTATAGATAGACATGGTGTGATGGGGTTCTCATATTTTGGTTGAGCTAGATTGTGAGATGGATTCGAAGCTCAGTAAGGTAGATCTATGAATAAAAGAATAGATGGACTACTAACACTTGAACTAGACTTTGGGTTGCATCAAAGATATATTTTATGTTACCTCAGTGGGCCTAAGAATCCTTAACTGGTGAATAGTGGGATATATAATAAAGCATAGAGGTGGGTGCTTCCCGTTGGGTCTAGTAATCCCAGAATGGGATATATGGTAAACCTTCGAGAGTGGAGTGTCAGTTAGGGCCTAATGATCTGGTGTGGATTGTAGTAAATCCTATACACTAGGAGACAGGGAATTTCCTCATGATATAGGTGGAGAAACATAGTGGCATCCATGTTGTTTCTGGCCTGGTGATCTAGTGGAGATCATGGTAAAGCCTATTATTACATGTTTATTGTTCTATCCTAGTGATTTGTTGTGGATCACGGTAAATCTTGGTTTCTGTTGATGAGGGTGAGGTGGTTTATCCTATGGATATGTTATCGGGAAACCTAGTGTCCATTCATAGCTACTAGTCCCACTAAGATGGGTAGCTATCTTAGAAACAAACAAAATAAAGTCACTTGTGTTTTCCTTTATGAGAAATAGATGAGAGAGGAGAGAGTACCAACCTCAGTCTTTCACTTGGCTCCTTGATTGTTTCCTCTCCCCTTTGATAAATTTTTGTCACTCCTTCCTCACTTGTCCTGCTTCAAAGAACACCTATAGAGTCAAAGAAGCATAATACCATCAAAGCAAAGAGATATATAATCATAAACAATATAGGATTGGATATATATTAACCATACAAATGCATATATCAATACAACATTTAGAGATATACAAGAATATGGAGGAGAACTCAAATAGCTTTATTGATAGAAGTAGTAGAAGAGAGGATTACAACCCATTGATATGACCTAGTGCCATCCTCCCAGCATGAAAGCCCTCTTCACCTCATTAAAAGCTAGATTACCCAACATTATGATGTTCCACAGAGAAACCAACAACACTTCCTTACAAGATACAAAATTCCAGCCTCTCGATCTCTAGGATGAGGGATCCATATATAGATGTTTCCATGTGTGTGAGTCAGCTTCCATGTTTTTGATTAGTGTCATTTCTCTGATAGTTCTTGGTTCCACTTGGAGAGTTGATGATCTCTTACTCATGCCTGTGCGAATTCAGAGAGGCAGGTGTCACAGGAGAAGTTTCTAGAAGATTCCATGATCATCCACCTTGCAAACTGTCTCTGCCATTTGTCTACTCTCACCCATCACACCCTATAGAGAGGATTTTCAGTATGCATCGCACCCACCATGTGCATTAGGTGAGATGCATCACACCCTAACCATGGAGCAGGTGAGATGGTCCAATTTTGACCAGTTCTGAGCAGCTTTTTAGGGAGAACTTCTAGGAAATTATGTCATCAGCTGACCTTGATCCTTTAGGGTATGGAACAACAGTTTTAGGGGCTTATAAGCCCTTGGTTTATGGAAATATGTGATTGGGGTTGTATTTCCCAAATATGTCTATAACAGTTTCCCCCTAAAGCATGAGGTCGTAAATCTTTTGATGTCGGGTGAAATGCTTTATCATGAGGATCCGAGGTTTTTCGAACTAGAAGGTGACCTGTAATAAGATACAATACAATACATTATCTTCATAATAATTTCATGATCTAGCTGAGGTGGGAATTCCCATGCTCATCTTTATAGATTCATTTTCATGTACATTGGACAAAGAACCATCTATATGGCAGACTGATGATTTTGGTAGAGCCATCATCCCTTAGCTTGGATGATTATCTGTGCAGCTATGATGTACATTTGATGCCTTTATTTTCCTAAATATACCACAGCCCGGATGGATGAAACTAGATCTTGAGTCTTCGAAGTCATTCAATCTTCTCCCAAAGTACAAGTCAATCCATATGAAAGGATGTTCTGACATCAAACATAGAAAGACATCACCTGATTACCAGCTAATGATGAAAGCTGTTAACGGGTGCGAGAGGAATCACCAATAATGATGGTGACCCTCAAGGTATGACAGTACAAGTCACGTGGTGTGAATACATGAGTCGATGTCGAACACCACGCAAAATCTTCCGGTTGAAGGCCATTGATGTAAACCTATCGCTGGAAGTGAGAAACTTGCCATTGAGGCATGCAAGATTCAAAGTACTGAAAGGGTTGTTCCTAAGTCAACTTCTTGGATAATGAGCTGATGTCGACAAGAAGTGACCCATTACAAGAGGGCCTTAATAAATCCCACATATAAAACATAAAACAGAGAAAATTATTTTGTGGAGGTGAAAATGATCTGATGATATAAGGTTCAGGGTGGCTATCATGAAAGAATGAAATGTGAAGGTATTGCAACCGATGAGATGAAAGCTGGGTTGGTGAATTCTCTGAGCGACTTCTCTTGAACATATCGGTGACATTGAAATGGATTGGTAGCGTTATCCCCAAGAATGGATGGTATGAAATACCAATGGTGATATGACTAGTGAACGGAATAACCCAACCCAACTCAATCATGTTGATGGAGTGAAAGTGTCATGTTCAAGAGCGACCTGCTACCAATAAAGTTTCTTCAAGTTTTCTTCCCAAATTTTCCCCAGTGATTGCTAACCAGTATTTTTTTTTTTTTTTTCAAGCTTGAGGAGTATAACATATGCTTGTTCTATAATTTTCCCTTCAAGCAAACCCGTCACTATGTTTTAATGAGCCTAGCGATAGTGAAACTCACTCTTGTCTGCATGGACAAGTTTGTCGCTATTGTTTTAATGAGTTTAATGACAAAGATAACTCAGTCCTTTTCAATTTTAGAGAGTCTGGAAAGAGACGGAAAGGAAAATCCAGTAATCCTTTTTCATAGCATAATCCCTTAAGTCCGAAAAAGTATAAAATAATACGAAAGGGATGACTTTTCAATAGTTTTAACGAGCCAAACAAGACAAGCCAATTTTCAATAGTTTTCAATAGTTTTCAATAGTTTTCTCGATCTTTTTGTGTAATGATCCCTCAGGTCCAAAAGATTAAAATCTAGAGGAGGGATGACACTTCCGATCATTTTAATGAGATGGAGAAGCCAATTGCTCAGAAATCTTTTCACATTTTACGATTCAGATGAAAGGAGCTTAAAGGAAACTCGTTTTTTGAGGAATGAGTGAAGTTTTCAGATAACAGTTGGTTCCAGGTAAGGGTTGGAACTTTTCAATCATGACAGTGTAAAGAATATTGCTAATAGAATCACTCGTTGCAGTTGTTCCTGAAAAGGGGTAAACAATCAAATGGAGGCATATGATTGGCTAGAAAGAGTCGAGGTGATGGTAAGAACACGACCAAGGCTCAAAGGTTGATAATTATGCGATTGAAATGGTTATTTACCGACGGATGGGTTCGTTTTTTAATGAGTTTAAACTCTGGGGGAAAATTTTCTCATTTCTAGGTTTATTTTTTAACGAGCTTGAAATTCGCATAAAACTGCTCATGCCAGTCGTATAATAAGTATGTCTCATCGATAGGTTCATTTTTTAGGAAGCTTTCCCCATTCGGAACTTTCCTCCGGAGCCTTTCATTATGCAAGATAGGAACGACCAACCTACGAGTTTAAAGGGTTAAGAACCTACAAACTAAGAAAATAAATGGTCTCTTTTCACTTGCATGCAAAAAGGTTTGCATGCCCCCAAGTATAATGAAGTAGAGTTTCTAGGTCACCATACAGAAGTTCTTGCATTAGCAAGATTTTTCCACCCGCGGAGCAGAAAAAACACTTCTTTGGCTCTGTCCATCAAAATGGATGAAAGTGATTCCAGTTCCAATCACCTAACCTTTGATGAGCGAGTCCTATTCCATTCTAATCCCATTTTCGCAAATAAACAAGTGTGTCAGACTAGTCATATTCCTGTGCAGAAACCTACCTTATAACTGGAGTTTTCCTGCCAAAGCAGACCAGGGCGCATGCCTCCTGGGTTTAGTCACATTCACCGAATCAATCGTGTTCATCAGGTGGATTAACTGGAGATTGATGAGACATTCCTTGTGCAAAAAGACCAGTTAGGGAGGCACTTGACTATTAGCTATGTCTGAACTGGGGAATGAAAGAAACATGTAAAAGTTTTTCAACTTCTGCCTTGATGGTAGTGGCTTTCTTCAGGTGCACCTACCGAAGCCATTGTCGTACCAGTTTGACATCTGGATACATCTTAATTTCGTGTTCAATTATGCTCGAGTCAATGCCTAGCATTTCTTCATATGACCATGCAAAGACATCTTTGAACTTGCGAAAGAGAGCATAATATATTTCCAGCTCTGAAGAAGAACAAGATTTGCCGACATGAATATTCTCTACAACTTCTGGCTTGGTTGGGATATTTATGGTGATAGTTTCTTCGATATTGGACAAACTTCTGTCGGAATCCATTTTATTTACAGTATTTGATAGAAAATCAAAAACTGATGGATGATCAAGGTCGTCAGAATAATCTTTGAAGTATTTGAGAAGATGGGAATGATGGTAGTAGTCTTCCCATGGTGCCTCTCCTATCATCATTGATCGAATGATCCCCTCATCTGTACAATGTACATGTGACGAAAGGTCTGAAGAGTTGTCATATTCCTTAGACCTATCTATCTAAACACTCAATGAGCGTTGA
Source organism: Pinus taeda (assembly GCA_000404065.3). Taxonomy (NCBI): domain Eukaryota; kingdom Viridiplantae; phylum Streptophyta; class Pinopsida; order Pinales; family Pinaceae; genus Pinus; species Pinus taeda. The sequence continues at coordinate 32,578 of APFE031084323.1, forward strand.
TTTGGGTTGCTGCCCAGGCCAAGAAAACTGATTGCTACAATATTTACACTGGGCTTAGAGGAAATACCTAGTGATGATCCATGCTAACATCATGTTAAAAAATCATCTGAATCTTTGTGGATATAGAAGATACCATATTGCAGGTCTCCATTGTGGCTACTTCCGCCAGATTACTTGGAGGCGGTAGAGCAAAAGTACCCATCCATGTAGGGTATTTTTGGAGGCCTACTATGATATTTTGAAGTGATTGAGAGCTTCCATGGATCATGGGAATGCTTCTCGTAACTTGTGAACTATTGGGGAGGAAGGTTTGTTGGTCAACAATTGTAATTCCTCCTTGAAAAGGAAATGCAATCTTTCTAAAGTATGTTGACACAACAACAACCTTAGCATAAATCCAGGGCCTTCCGAGTAGAATGTTGTAATCGAGGTTTCCATCGATAACTTCAACATCAATTTCTACTGTTTTCCCCCCAGTTCAACTTACAAGTTACTTAAAATCATGTATGGGGTGTATGTCCATCCATCAAATGCTTTTAATGCCATTGATGACTGCGACAAGGGTGGTGAGCCTAATGTTTTCCAGCAACTCATTGACATGATACATGTAGATGCCCCCTCATCAATAATTGTTGAATGAAAAGTTTTGTTGAGGGCTTTCACTTGGATGGGGAAAGCAAGTTGTGCTAGTAATTGGGGTTCATACCCTTTATGGTTAAAGGCCACCAGATTGGAATCTGCTAGGTCAATCCCACCTATTTCTTATAATAGAGTCTGCTTTTGGGAGGGCCAATTTTACAGTACTTCATGTGTCGACATAGCAGATGGGGATTGGGCCAGATCCTCCACTATATTATAATTCCGTGCTACTCTGACACAAGGATTAAATGTCAATTTGCGTACTACTCCTTTGGCAGCTTTATCATTATCTCAGGAATGATGAGTGGTAGAACTTCGGTCGAAGTTGTCATCGAACTACTAGGTTGATCAGTAGCCTTGTTATTCGACAACTATGGATTCTCATAATCTTTATTCATTTTCAATATCAAAGCATCATTTTGTTTCAAAATGGACAACATAAGCACTTGGGATGGGGAAGCATTGTCGCTAGCAACCAAATTGGTTTCTGGGTTTGGAAACGGATCAGTGAATACCGCTGAGGTTTTTGAGTTCTTGATGAATTTCTTAACCTCAGCTTTATGTGGACAATCTCTCGTCCAATGATCCTCATCACATATAAAGCATGGATGACCGGGTTTCTTTTGCCCAGAAGGGATTTCAGAAGATTTTTCAGGAGATGAGTCATCCTATTTCTTCTTTTTTCCTTTCTTTTTCTTCTTGCCCCTTGGTTACTTCGGTTCTTTGCCTTTTTCGATCGACACGGCATTAACCTTCGAGGCAAGAAGTTCTTCATTTTCATTTTGACCAAAAACCACATGGGCCTTCTTAAATGTATCGTTTGTAGTTTTTGTGCACGTCGTACCTATCACGCCATCATTGACATGAGAGACTTTGTTTGACCTAGGAGGAGGAGGAACGGAAAACTCTGGTCTAGGAGCATCAAGGATTTAGTCATAGAGCATGCCAGACTAAGTATAGATCAAGTCTAGATATTGTGCACGAGCAATGACTTTCTGTTCAATGGAAACTCCTCCCTTGGCCACATCTTTTGTAATAGAGGGTAACAGTGACTTAATAAACCATTCATCTAATAGTTGATCAGGAACATATGTTTTCACCATTCGACAATGACGTCGCCACTCATGATTATGTTCAAATATGTGAGTGGTTGTCGTCTGCTTAAAATTGGTAAGAAGCTCTGTTCCTGTTTCATACATTATTGGTAACTGAAAATGGGTTAAAAAGGTTGTGGCGAGGGTGCTGAACTTATTGAATGAAGATCTAGGAAATTCGATGTACCATTTTGCTGGTGGACCAGTTAACGTTCACTAAAAAAGGTGAAGTCTAATTGAATCATCATTGAGGGTGTTGGATGAACACCACAGATGAAAGTTCATCACGTGATTCGATGGATCTTCACCCAGATTTCCATTGAATTTAGGGATATCTGACGGAAGTTTATGAGGAATCGCTGGCCACCAAGGGGCATAAGCAATTGGATCACTTGTTAACCGATTCAGATTCGGTAAATATAAAGTTGCTATGAAAGGAAACTGTTGATTCAGGTTTGGCGAAGCATACCCAGGATAAGATGGGATCACCTGAGCTATGGGTATTTGCATACCAGCATAATGTATTTGATGCTGATAACTTTGATAAGGTTGATGGACGTAACCATTATGATATCATTGTTGGTAACCGTTTTGAATATACGGCTTCCCATTACCTGCAAAGCTTTTTTGTTCAGGTCCTCAGTAAGTTTGTTGGAATTGCGGTTGTTGATATTGCACCATCCATGGTTGTGAGATCATTTGTTGTTGCCCAATACTAGATGTTTGACCAAGATGAGGGGTTATGGTACCCATTAAGGATCCACTAATGAGTGGTTGTGATTGAGTCACGAAGACAAGAGGCTGTTGCATTACGACCTAAGAAACTTGAGGTTGACATACAACAGGAAATGCTTGTACTTGCGACATTGTCCCAATAGCTGGTGTAGTGGGAATATTCGATAGAGGTTGATCTGGTTGTATAGAATATACAACTCTTGGTTGCTGAGGTAGTATTGGTATCCAACCACTGGATGTGATTTCATCTTGACTCGAATTCTGTTGTGAACTCCCATATCGTTGTTCTTCTTAAGGAAACAACGAAAAGGCATATTGTCCCCCATACGGTGATAATCCATTGTTCAAAGGGAAAATTGGCCTTTGGAGACTTGGGTCCCAAATTGACACTGTTGCAAAGGATCAATTTGTTGAGACTCAACATAAGAGGTTCCAGATAGTGTTCCAGATTAGCAAATAGGAATAGACCATACTGTCGAGACAGTCCCTAGGTGGACTCCATCTAGTGGCTGGGAACTAGTTGGGACATATGGTACACCAGCGAACATTTTCGGAGTGGCAGCAAGAGGTTCTGGTGCTGCTGTGTCAAATGACACAATCCTAGATGTCTATGGTTGTTCAAACATATCGATTCTATCCAAAAGACTTCCTAGCAATTCTACAGGAACTTCCGATGAAGGGAGACTAACTTCTGAGGTAGAAGGATATAGGTGGATCCCAGTTCCAAAATGCAACGGAGTACTAGATGGAAAATCCTCTGTAATCTCCTCTGTAGCAGTAAGTCCAAGTGGAAGAGGTAGGCCATTAGGTCCGTAAAATATTTCTGCTGCCGAAGAAGGTATAGACTCTGCAGTGACAGATGCTGGAGGGGTGACACCTTCCAAATCAGCCCTAGATGGAGCTGGTCAGGAATAGAAGTTTTTATCATTACACTAGGATGAGATCTAATGTCCTCTTGTAACTGTGGAACTTCTTCTATAGAGGTAGGGATACTAGAAATAGTTGGCGTAACTAGAGTCTTTGAGGATGTTGGAACACAAGTTTCAAACAAACAACGAGACTTTAACCTAGTTAAACGAGTTTGCTTGGCCCAGAATGGTTTCATTTCTGGAGTCAAAGATGGTTGAATCGTTAGTATCCGCGAACTACGGAGTTTTTATTGAATTTCTTCCACGATTTCGGATTACTTGATCAACTCAAAATAAACAGGGGAAAATGTGATTCTGAATTAAATGAATTTTATGACGCTTTGACACACCTTGCTTTTTCAATTTTTAAGAGTAGATAAAAAGCTAAAGATGACTCTAGTTGCCTTCGATTTTTAATGAGCCTGAAGTGAAAAGTGCTCAGATGGACCTTTTCTTTTAAGGAGTCTAAAAAGGAATGAAAGTGACTACTCTGGAAATCTAGACACAGGGATTACCAAACCAATCACAAAACTACAGAATACTTTTTATAGTATGATAGTCAATCTTCTCGAATGTTGTGTTTAGTGCATTACGATTGATACGGTGACAGACACAACTTCCTAAGGATAAAGGATGTAGCCTATTGTGGTCTCCCAATATATATTCGACAGTATGTGGGAGCACAAGTTCGTACTGGTACTTGTTGTCTGAAAGAGGAGGAATCACCCAACCTACAATGAAAGCAATAGTTACCAGGCTTTACAACGATGGAATACATCTCTAGCCTAGACTTCTAAATGTTGTGCGTTAGGTTCCAAAGCATTTTTATGTTCATTGAAATTTATTTTGCAGTTGATCTTTCTTAAGAAGTTTTCCTTTAAGGTTCACCACGTGATGCAGATATACAATTCCTAAATATGCAATCTAAGATGATAAAAAATCATTTATTTCTCTTTTTGCAATGAAAATCCTAGCTACTAAGGAAAGAGAAGTGAAATTCTTTCAACATAGAGTAGAGAGCACACACTAAGATGCATTGTCCTAAATCAATCTCCAAAAGCAATCTAAATGCAAATGCACATGCATGTATTTGTTTTCCGTTTTCTTAATGTGTGAATGACAAAAAGAATGCTAAGTACTGATCTAAACTATCTTTCTTTCAAAGCGACAGTACTAACAATTTTCTTTTCAAAAAATGAAAGGAAGACTAAGACGACACTTTGCGATTTTGAGTTGAAAACTGCTTTCGACACTTGAAGTACTATTAATTCAAATCAAATACAAGAAAAAAAGTGTAATCGACTATCAAAAAGTGGAGGATTCTTTTCTTTGACTTAAAATGACACTTGTGACAATTTCAAATCAAAAGACGATAGTTCGATTAAGCTATTTTTTTGCAAAGGAGAACTGTAAATGGCGAAAAATACATAAAAACACTCACAATTCTTTATACAATGTAGGTTGAATAATGCAAAGGAAGGGAGTTTCAACAGTGTTATACTGATCACAGACAACAAAACTCATGAATAAAGCTGAAGAAAATGAAGAGAAAACCAAAATATGGAGGCAGAAACAGTCTTACCTAATCATTGCACCTGTAGCACAGGGAAACCGGGATGCATCTCACCTGCAGCACATGAGAGGTGCGATGCATCAAGACTGCTAATGAGAGATAGTGCAATGGTCTAGGGATGAGACTGGGCTTGGTTTTTACTCACAGCTTGCCGCTTAGTTCAGGGATTTAGGCTGAGCTAATGATAGTCAGTAACGCAAAACAGAGGGGCTGATCTAATGAGGTTACTTGAGCTACCACTAAGGCACTTAGGATGTTTACAAGTTAGATGTTTAATTCATAAACTAACTTGAAGATTGACTGAAGAAGCATTTATCTACTTTGCAGTTGCATAGAAAAAGGAGTTCGAAGGCTAGCTAGCTTAACTTTAGGCTCTGTCTGTAGTTTATAAAGCAAACAAAATAGAAACAAGCAAACAAGCTATTTGCTCACTAGCGGAGTCGCCATTTTTTAATCAGGAAAACTAGTGTCCATTTAGAGCTGCTAGTCCCACTAAGATGAGTAGCTATCTTAGAAACAAACAAACCAAAGTCACTTGTGTTTTCCTTTATGAGAAATAGATTATAGAGAAGTAGAGAGTACCAACCTTAGTCTTTCGCTTGGCTCCTTTCTTTTTTCCTCTCCCCTTTGACAGATCTTTACCACTCCTTTCTCACTTGTCCTACTTCAAAGAACACCTGTAGAGTCAAAGCAACATAATACCATGAAAGCATAGAGATCTATAATCATAAACAATATAGAATCAGATATATATTAACCATACAAATGCATATAACAATACAAGATTTAGAGATATACAAGAATATGGAGGAAAACTCAAATATCCTTATTGATAGAAGTAGTAGAAGAGAGGATTACAACCCATTGATCTCACCTAGCGCCATCCTCCCAGCATGAAAGCCCTCTTCACCTCATGAAAAGCTAGATCACCCAACACTATGATGTTCCACAGAGAAACCAACAACACTTCCTTACAAGATACAAAATTCCAGCCTCTCGATCTCTAGGATGAGGGATCCATATATAGATGTTTGCAGGTGGGTGAGTGAGCTTCTAGGTTTTTGATTAGTGTCATTTCTCTGATAGTTCTTGGTTCCACTTGGAGATTTGATGATATCTTACTCATACCTGGGCGAATTCACAGAGGCAAGTGTCACAGGAGAAGTTTCTGGAAGATTCCATGATCATCCACCTTGTAAATTGTCTCTGCCATTTTTCTACTATCACCCATCACACCCTATAGAAGGGCCCTTAATGTGCATCTCACCCCCCATGTGCATTAGGTGAGATGCATCACATCCTGACCATGGAGTAGGTGAGATGGTCTAGTTTTGACCAGTTCTGAGCAGTTTTCCAGGGAGAACTTCTAGGAAATGATGTAGTTAGCTGACCTTGTTCTTTTAGGGTATGAAACAACACTTTTAGGGGATTAGAAGCCCTTGTTTTATGGAAATATGTGATTGGGGTTGCAATGCCCAAATATGTCTATAACAGGATGCCCTTGTCACTATTTTTGTCTGAGTCCGATATTCATGCTTGGAATATGGCATGGGGGTGATTGGTTGAAGAGATGTTTAGCTTAACCAATGTCAGGTGGAATGTGGTAGTCCCATAATGGGTCGGATTTTTCTTTCATTAATAAGAGGTTCCTCCATTGGTGTCTTATGTGTAAATGTACTAGTTTATATGTGGATTCTATGGCTGATGTATCCTTGATATTTTTATTGTTGTTATGTTGGTTATAAGCATGTACTTTGACAGGGATGATGTATGTCACACCCCATGTTTTGATCTGTAAATGAATGAACAATTTACCTATGACCAAATAGATGATAATGTAGCTAATGATATAAGGGAAAAATGCTTCTTAGTGATTCTTAGATAAGCATGGGAACCCTATTCTCATATCTGTTGTTTAAACCTATAGATTTGATATTTGTGACATGTTTGACGAAATTCGTGTCATGGCTAGTAGGGGTCCAATTTAGTCGTTGTCAATGTTTTTTCAAATTTAACATTTCTCAATTGTGTCAATTCATTTATGAAGGTTTCATTGAGTTCTTGGTGATGACCTGGGCTCTGAGATTGAAAAAGTGGCATAAATCTCAGAGTCATGGGCACATAACAAACTGGAAAAGTCCCGAGTCACTCCCATGCCCATTATGTGGGAGTGACTAGAGCCACCCAGATGCACCCTTGTCCATATCAAGGGAGCATCCAAGGGTTTAATGGTCTAAAAACTTAGTGGGATCAAGGGTTTGTTCATATGTATAGTTTGGATTCTTTCTGAGAGTCTTGTAGTAGGTGCAGGGGGTTTGTCTCTCGTGTTTATGTTGATTCCACTTCCTTAAGGTGAATTAAGAGGTTGAACCCCGTTATAGTGGCCTCTCGTCACATATTTACCTTGGTTGGCTAGTTACTTAGGTAGATGTGGGATGAGGGTATTATAATGGAAGATGTTACTATGTTGTATCATTTGCCAAATAAATCTTGATTTCAATATACAAAAAATTAGGGTTATTAGAAATACAACAAGCTTCATTTTGTAGTAAAGAAATTTCATCATTAGAATAAGAATCTTGATTAAAATTATTTACAAACTGAACAACAAGCTTATAAAGACCTTGGCCCTTCAATATTTCTATAGGTTTAATATCTAGGTCATATTCCTAGAGAGTTTTCATCCAATGGAATCTTTTCTCTACCAACTCTTTTTGCACAAGTGAATTTCTTACTTTCGCATAGGGGACTATTACCTTTATTTTTCATTTAAGTAGGTAGGATAGGAAATGTTTTAAAACCATAAATACTGCAAGCACTTGTTTATCTACCATTGGGTATCTTAATTCAACTCCCTTGAAAGAAAAAATCATAAAAAATTAGATTCTGTTTTCTGTGTAAGAAGAGTAACATAGGAAAAGTCATAAGAAAAGGCACATAGTATAAAGGCCTTTAAAAAGTTAGGGCTCATGAGGGCACTTCCCTGAGAGATAAATTGTTGTATGTTAGTGAAAGCCTATTCTTTTGGTTCATTCAATTTATAAAATTCAGGGTTTTTTTTACAAGATCCTAAAGTGGTTTCACTATCTAAGAAAGCCTTGGGACACATCATCTTACAAAATTTATCTTAAAAATAAAAGACTGCATGAACGTTTTAGAGTTATCAGGTAGAAAATTATCGATATACCGTGTCCTTTCTGGATCAATCATAATTGCTTCCTTTGATACAATCCACATAGTTGTTTTCCCTCTGACCACAAAAAGTAATTCTTTAGGATTGCATGAAATACCAATTTTTCTATAATTATCAAACACTGTTCTTAAATGTGAAAGTTGATCAAATCTCTATTTTTAAAATATGGTAGCATCATCTTGGTAAATAACCATAGATTGATCGATGAAATCCCGAAATGTGATATCCATTTCTCTTTGGAATGTTTGCCTTGATTTAATAACGCCAAAGGGAATATTTCTATACAAAAAAGGTCACCATGGAGTTCTAAATGTTTTTTTTAATTGGTATGAGGGTACTACGATAACCTAGTTATATCTCAAGGAACCATATAACATCTCAGAATTTGAGACCATTTGTATGATATGGTCAATGATAGGCACTAGATAATTATCTTTAGCATAGGCCTTATTCAAGTTTTTGTAGTCAATACAAAGAAAAATGTCTCTTTTATCATTTCTCAACAGAACTAAGTTTGCAACCCACTAGGTATTCCAGATAGGGAAGATGGTCTTAAATGCTAAGAGCTTCTTCAACTCACTTTTGATAACTTTTTATAGTTTGGGATCGACTTTTCTAACTTTCTATTGAAAAGACTTAGTATGAGGTTTACTGGGAATTGTATGGTTCATTGTATTAGGATCAAATGTTTTAAGATCCTCATAATCCCAAGAAAAATTATCTTTTAATTATTTAAATAAATGAATAAAATCTGTCATTTCCTCATAACTACAATTAACACCCAAATTTATGTTTTCAGTTTTGTCCTTAATCCCCAAATTAATTATCTCATATTGCATGGTAAAGCTGTTGGCTTTACAGTTTACAATATTCTTAAATCTATCTTGCAAATCATAAAACTTTTCAAGCATAATAACAGATCCTACAAAAGAATTTAGCAAATCAACTAATTCCTCCACTGACTGTTGACTTGGAATTTGTGAAAAATCATGAGTCATCTCGTTAATGAAGGTATCATGAAAGTTGTAGTTTTTTATGGATAATGTCAAGTCTCTGTCGATTAGGATTAAAGACCCTCCATTTAGTCACATTATTAGGTATAGATGGTGTAAACATGAATTCAACAAAAAAGGAATTAGGTTCAAAACCTTCGGCTACAATCAATATATATGCCATGTTTATTAGCATATAAACTTTATTTAAATTCCTATGTATAGAAACAATATTAAATGCAACAAATTTTGAAGTAAAGTTCCTTAACTGTGCTTGATAATTTTTTAAAAGAGTTGAAAGGAAGTGAATGGAATTTTTTACATGTTTGATGGTTATTTCAGAATAACCATACACTTTGAGTTATTGAATTCCAATATCAAAAGCCTTTTCTAGTCTTTACAAGTGTGCCTCGTACACTGGAACATTATTAGTACACTCAAACCCAAGCCTACTGGCAATAAAAAAGTTTTTTTCCTCTAGGATCCTAAAGAAGATAACCTGCACTCGCACCTTCTTTAGACTTTGACCCATCAAAATACAAAAACCATAATTCATATTAAGGATTAGATTTGACTTCAATGAATTTTTTAATTGTTGTAACTATCTCATTGACGGTCTCTAATTTTGAATTGTGTTCACGAGGAGAAAGATCAGTAGCAGTATCACTAAAAAAAAAAATCAATTTTAAAAGAATCAACAAACATTCCAAGTTTTTTAGGACCATTAATGTCAAATACTACATGCCACATGTATTTATCTCTGTTTAACCTAATCTTGTTGGGTTATCCTTTCCAGGGAATTAATAAATGTGATACATTCGTGGACATATATCACTTCAAGAGAAACATCCAGTCTTGAGTAAAAAATAGACTTTATGCTTCAAGGATATTTTCAATGAATAATCCATTGTTTGGTGAACACCCGGATAATATGACGATCTAATGAGTATGGAAATGAGCCTCCTAATACCTCCATGTTTGTCCTATCAATTTAAAAAAAATATTCGAAACGCTACATTTTAGCATTTAATTTCTGGCATATTGAAAGTGGCATAACATTTGAGGAAGTCCCCAAATTTTTCATACAGTTATGTACATTGTGTTTACATATTTCATATGTAAGAAAGAATGGGGGTGGTTTTTTTGTGTAGGGATATTTTTTTATGGTTGTTTCAAATTCTACACATTGTTAGATGGAAGTATTTTAAAGCTAAGTACATCTCTATCTGCAACAAATTTATTTTAAGCAAAACTTTCAACAAAGTGTTGTTGAACCTTGTACTGAATGATAGGAATTTTTATCAATGAAAACATAGAAATATTTTCTCTTTTTATTTATTTATATTTTAAATGGGATCATAATCTAAGTTTATAATAACACATTTTTGCATACCTACTAACATTTTTTTAGTTTTTTTGGGTTTATCAATAGGGAACTATTTTTTCTTAATTTTTCTTCTTAGTGGATCCTTTACTACATGTATTGCATCAGTGTTGATTGGAAAAAATGGATATGGGTCTTCTTCAAATAAAATATTTGAGAAGTGTCATATAGTAAGTTTATGAATAGGGAGAAAAACTTTCTTTTCAAAAGAACCTTTAATATGTGTATTGTATCAGTGTTGACTAGAAAAAAATGAATTAGGGACTTCCTCAAATAAAATATCCAAGAAGTTCCAGTTGACCATCCCTGAATAACAATTTCACAATGACTTTCATCCTCCACTGCATCAATTTTATCAGTGGTAGTTTCAATCATGATAGCTTGAACGGTTTCAAGTATTTCATCAGTATTAAGTACCTCAGATGAAGGAGCAGGTTGGTTTTGAAAAGGTTTGCTATAAGGATTCCTATAATTTGACTTATTTGAAGAACTTTATACTAAATCCTTTTCTAAATTCGATAGTTTACTATGAGCCTTTTGGAGGCTTTCTAAATCAAAAGGACAAGACTCTTTCTTTTTGGAGAACTATTTTGATGTTTTTATTTCTATCTAGAAGTAGACATTGTCTACTATTTTGATGTTTTTATTTCTATCTAGAAGTAGACATTATCTCATACATTTTATTTGAATAGGGATGCAGACTAAAGATTTGATTTTCTACTAACAAAGCTTCCTTAATAACTTCATGTAATGTAGTTTTTATGCTCTCTTCACCCACATGGCTGTATCAAGAGGCAAAGACTTTACAAAATGGGAAATAATAAAATTATAGTAGGAATAGATTCAACAAGGATTTTATTCTTTATTGAAAGAAATCTAACACTAAAATCTTTTACTTTCTCTTTGATATATATTTTCATGTTTTAGAGTTAGTCAACTAGAACTTAGAACTTCTATTGGCTTATCATCTGCGAATTTCTCCAAAAATGAAAATTCAAATTGTGCCCATGAAATGATACTTTGGATAGGATGAGTTAAATACCATGTAGTGGAATTCCCCTCAAATGTATAATGGAACAATCAGAAAACTAGGTATCCATGTCAGACATTCTTTTTTCTGATAACTAACATAAATGCTTTAGTGTGATGCTCAATTGGCTGCTTGGATTCAGGATCAAATTCGGGGGGAATTTGTGAGGGTTTCCTGGAAATATATGTTGTACGGAAAGAATAGGAACAACATCCCAATCAAGCCTTGGAGAAGTAGAAATTGTTGTGGATTACCTTGATTCTTTCCAGGATTATCTTTATTTTTTCTATCCTTGGAGATCCCTTAGATTCTGATGACTAAAAAGAGTCTTCTTCACTAAAAGAGTCTCCCGAGGAAGAGGGTGAACTAGGTGGAGAAGGATGGGATCAGAACCTCCAATAAGTTTGGTTGGTTGAAATGAACAACAAATATCTCATACATGGACTAGTTAAGATTAATATTCTAATATTAAAAATATTGTGCAACCTATCATTAAAAGTGGTAGTAGTCTGATGGGTACCTTCGTGTGCATCCAGTATTGTGGGTTCCTATAACAGAAGGTAAAGGGGAGTAACTAAATATTGAGACAATATTCTTTATATAGAATAATTTTATTGAAATATTTCATGAGTTGGATAGAGAATTTCATGAGAGCCTTGAATGACTTCATCAATTTTAGCTTGTGTATGTGGTCGAGTTGGAGTGGTAGAATCACAAATGGTCTTTTGAGATTGTGGCTAAGATTTATTTGAAGTATCAACAAGAACAGGGTCTCTGTGACTCTTAGTGACAGTAAACGACCTAATGTTTTATATTTTTTGACTTCCTTTTTCCATTTACAATCTAATGAGACTTTCCCCTAATGCCATTTTGTTGACACGAGTTTTGTGCATCCCAGTCAAAAAGGGAAAATCTTAATCTTAATAGCCCTAGCTATTTGGTGTAGCCATCCTTGAGGGGTTTTAAGGCTCTGTTAGCCATAAAATTCCTCCTCTTGTGAAGAAGAATCCTAGGATAAAGATAATCTTAATCCTATATATGTACCTAAAATATTATTATATTTCTAACAACTACAAGTTAATAAATTATATACAATATATGAATTAATGGCTAATAATATGATAGAACTAAATTACTAAATGTATAAGCATAATATTTAGTTAAAGAGAATAATATACAAGAAACTAAATAAAGGTTAACGATATCAAAATCTGTACAAGTAACTATGATACATTAAAATAAAACCAAAACAAAAATGTAAATGGTATGAGAGAATGAAAATATTGTTATATGCACTAAGGATAAAATTAAAATTCCTAATTTTAATTTATATATGAAATTATAAATTAGAATTAAAATAAAGAAAGATAATTCTTAATGTAAAATAAAATAAATATAGGCACTAGAATGAAAACCTCTTATCTTTTGAACAGATGCAAATCAAATTGTACCTATTCTAATGAATAACATTAAGAATGAATCTAAGGTAAAGTAACTAATGTAATCTACTTCTATGGATGTAGAGGATTATTGTAATTATATTGTAAAAGAAACACTTATCCAATCAATTATTTATGAATAAAATCAATAAACAAATAATTGAAATGAACCTATAAACACATAAATTACTATATAAAATTAATTCAATTCTTATAGTAAAATTAACATAGTCTAAATTTTGAATTATTAGGATAAAAACACAGAAAACTAAACTAGATGTATGGGTAGATTAATAACTACTCCTAGGACACAAGTCATTGGCGACTCTATTTTGTTGTTATTGTGATGCATGTGTTGTCCTTGATGGCAACTCACTTGTAATAGAACAAGTATATGGTAACTAGATGAATCCACAGGTCAGTTCAGAGGTGACAGAGTGATGGAACATAATAACATAATGATGGGACAAAGGTTTGCAGATCAAAATCAGAAGTTTGATAAAGGTAAATATTTGAAGATCTATATGCGGGTTCGTCATGGCCATATCACATATACACTAAGGTACAAAGAATAAAAGTCATGTACAAGCTTCCGCACTAATTTAAGAATACCAAGGGTCTTTACCATGCTATTATCCCATAATATTGAGTGAGGATACTTGATCCCATCCAATATTGCTACTCACACTTGTGTAGTTTTGACTCATGGTATTGGCTAAGGCTCTAACTATATAAGGAGGTCAAGATCAAAGTGCTAAGTGTGCATGTGAAAGGGCTTTTGACGAATACTTCAATATGAAGTATATTTATATTGTAAGGGGCATAGGTGATACATAGATTTGAAATAATTATGCACCAACGAATACAATGATTGATCATCATCATTAGACCTGAAATGACTTTCCAATGTATGATTTTCTCATGGATTGACTAGATCTAAGTATTGACGCATGTTTTTATATTTGAATATTATGATCTGGGTCTCTCTGAAGTTCTCAAGAGCTACGCAATTTTAGGTCGAAATTTGCAGATTTGTATGCAGGTGGGTCTCGGTGATGTCGCGTATACATGTGGGTTTGTTTCTCCAAATTCATGTATATAAAGGAAGATATTATGTCGATAAATGACTGATCAACCTGATCAATGTTGTTGCATCTCTATTGTCTATCAATGATGTCCTCATGTTGATTTGGGTTGAATGATATGTTTGATGTAGAACTAATTGAATGGTGAAGTTGTATTTGGTTACATGTTGATTGGTTGAAAATATTACTGATGTTGCTAATTGTATGGGGGTTCTGTAATCTAAATAATACAAAATAACTCTAGTCAGCTCTATGTTTGATTCAGAATTACATGTTTTTAGTATATTGAGATCTGTATGTAGGTTTCTCTACAAAGAAGTGTGTATACACATGGGTTGCTTTAAGTGAAGTAGCGTATACATGTTGGCATATGAATAATCGGGGTTGTTGTTGATTTTGTGTGTTTACGCAGTATTTTGAGTTTAGTTATGTGTTCTGGTTATAGTGATCTCATTTTCTTGTTTGAGTTCAGTTGGTGTTTTCTTCAGTTGATCTACAAGTTGTGATCTATTAAGGTAGATGGATCGAGTGTGAAAATTTATGAAATGTGGTCCACAAATGTTGCTGAGGGTTGGAGCCTTCAGTGAGGAAGTCGAAGCTTCCTACCAGTAGTAGCTAGTAATCAGATCGTGGGGTTGTAGCTCCCTTTCAGTAGGAGTTTGAGAATGAGTGAAGGTTGTTGCCTTCAGCAAGTGGATGGCTGCATACTAGCATGAGTCTCCACCAGTACAAGAATGTAAGAAGTTTTTTATATTAATAAGTTTGAAGACTAAGATGACAACAGTGATGGTTTTCTCTCACATTAGGTTTCCACCCTAAATCCCGGTGTTCATTTGTGTTTCTTATGTGTGATATTTTACTCTATTCTTACTACACCTTCTTATTGCTCATCAAATGTCTGATGAATCTCGTACATTCCGGTTTAAGTTTAACAGATAAATAATTAGTTGTTTTACAAGTTTACTAAGCATACAATTGTTTCTTTTACAACAGTCACATACATATGCGAGTTGGGTTCAGTAAAGTTACGTATATATTTCATAAAATAAAATTGTTATTATGAGTTTTTAAGATACTAATTCACCCCTCTAGTATTTTTCCCAACAATTGGTATCAGAGCAGGTCGTTCAAAAGAAGCTTAATTGCTTGAAGGAATATCTCTCAAGATGAGCAATCAAAATGGAGCAACATCTATCATACCACCACTCTTCAACATAAATAATTTAATATATTGGAAGACAAGAAACAAATCCTATCTCTAGTCCCTTGGATCAGATGTTTGGGGAATTGTGGAAGGATGTTACCAATATCCAGCCACAGTTCCCATAAATGAAACATAAAAGAAGACGTATGAAACCGATTCCAAAGATGCTAATGCATTATTGGGAAGTATGACAAAATTAGAAATTTTCAAAGCTATGTAATTAAACACAACAAAAGAAATATGGGCAAAATCATTTGAATCTATGAAGGTGATACCAAAGTCAACAGTGCTAAACTCCAAATTGTCAGAACTCAATATGAAACTCTAAGAATTCATAATGATGGAAGTATTACTAGTTTATTTATACGTATAGATGAGATTGTAAATCTCATGAAAATTCTGGGTGAAGAAATAAAGGAAACCACTTTAGTAGAGAAAATCTTAAGATCTCTAACTCCTAAATTCGAGTCAAAGGTGTCTGCCATTGAAGAGAAGCATGATATGCAAACTCTTATTGTTGTTCAACTTCATGGGATCCTGATTGACTTTGAAATGAGGAAAGGAGGTCGCTTAGAAGTTAGAGAAGATGCATTTAAAGCATCTACAAAAGGAAAATAAAAGGAAGAAAAAAGGTAATCAAAATATATATTAGAAGAAGATAAGGTGGAATTTGTAAAGAAACTTCAAGTGGGAATGAGAAGATTCAAACGTAAGATTCCCTTCAAATTTTTTTCTTGTGGTAGAGTTGGTCATTATGCTACTAAATGTCCTCATAATTAAAACCATGACAAAGGGAAGGATACTGTAAAAGGTAATAGGAGACGGTTTGAAAATATAAGAAGTTATTATACTCATGAATATAGTGATGGCTTATAAAATAGTGAAGAAGGAGAATTTGTTCAAGATCTTAAATTACTCATGGTTTTGATAAAAATACTAATGTGTCTAATGATAAATTTGTGGATGCTTTAAAGGAAAAAGACTTTTGAGAAATTATTTAACTCAAAATTTTCTTGGAAGAAAAAAAACTAGCCATAGATACATTTGAAGAATCAACTCATAGAAAATGAAGAGCATAATGAGAAGTTAGAATGTGTAGTAGTAAGTCTAAGAAAGGAAATTGAGAAAATAAGAAATCTAAATTTTAGATTTGCTAAAGGATCTTAAAGCTTAGATGAAATTAATAAGGTACAACCCTTTCCTCTTATGAAGGTAGGTCTTTGATACACTAGAGAAACATATCAAATAGAAAATTCATCACCCACCACCGAAATCTATCTAAATGTAGCGAAATCCATTCAACAAACCTTCAGCCTTTAGCTAAAGAATAAATTCATTCCATAGGTAAATCATGTTCACTCTAGTCCAATGATGAACAATAAAAGAAGCACCAATCAAAAGGTAAACAACACCAGGAGATTCTATGATCAGAAGAAATTCTTCTTTAATGGACAATGTTTCTCATGTCATAATTTTGGTCATAAGGCTACTCAATGTGTTGCATACAAAACCATCATGACTAGAGAAGCAATAAAACAAAGGAAGGTGACAGGAGTCAAGAAGAGCACTTATAATAACTTCTCACCTCTTAAATATGAAATTCGATTCTCATTTTTCAAAACTTTGGACATGAAGAATCTGAATACATGAGAAAATTACAGCAACATCCAAAAAGGAGAAAATATCAACAAATTCTAAGGTATGGAAAAGGAAGGAGTTACAATATGAAATATGTGGCATTGCGTTGTTTGTAGAAGGACAATGAAATCAATGGTACATTGATAGTGGATTCTCAAAACACATGACAGGTGATAAATTTAAACTTATTTTGTACAATTATTTGGAGAAAGAAAAGAATGTCAATTTTGGAAATGACTTACGTGCTGTGATTAACGATAAAGGTTATGTTTTTCTAAAAGAAAAGGTTAAAGTTGGTAACGTTATGTATGTTGATGGATTAAAGCATAACTTGTTGAGTGTTGTCCAAATGTGTGACCAAGGAAATGAGATGGTATTCTGATCAAACGAATGTGTGGTTACTGGTTCATGAACTTCACACTGGAAAGACCATAATCAAAGGAAGAAGAACCCCGAGCAAATTGTATATATTGAAAGTTGTCCAAGAACAATGTTACCTAGGAAAGGGATAGGAAAACTCATTATGGCATAGAAGGTTGGGAAATCTAAGTTTCTCTCAAATAAGCAAATGAAGTAGGCTCAAAGTTGTTCGTGATCTACCCAACATCACCATACCAGAATGTACCATATGTAAGTCATGTCAATTCGATAAGCAAACTAGAGTTCAATTCAATGCTAAAGAAGGTTCAACAAGTAAGCCTCTTGAACTTATACATACTAATTTGTGTCGACCGTTAAGGAAAAATTCACCTCTTGGAGAACAATATTATATCTTATTCATTAATTAGTTTTCTACAATGCGCTCGATAAGTTTATTGAAACAAAAAGATGAAGAATTTGATAAATTTGAAATCTTTAAAGCATTAGTTGAAAATGAATTAGATATAAAAATAAAATTTCTTGGATATGACCGAGGAGGAGAATACACATAAGATGAATTCTTTCATTTTTGTGAATAACTATTCTGATGACACAGGTCATTGGGGACTATATTTTGTTGCCATTATGATGCATGTGTTTTCCTTGATGGAAACTCACTTATAACAAAACAAGTATATGGTAACTAAATGAATCCACAAGTCAGTTCAAAGGTGACAAAGTGATAGAATAGAATACCAGAATGATTGGACAAAGGTTTATAGATCAGAATTAGAAGTTTGATAAAGGTGAATATTTGAAGATCTATACGCGGGTTCGTCAACACTAATTCACATATACACACAGGTACAAAGAAGCAAAGTCAAGTACATGTTGGTGCACTAATTTAAGAATACTAAGGGTCCTTACCATGGTATTATCCCAAAATATTGAGTGGAGTAATGACTACTTGATCCCGTCAAAGGTTACCACTAGTACTTGTGTAGTTTTGACTCATGATATTGGCTAAGGATCTAGCTATATAAGGAGGTGGAGTTTAAAGTACTAAGTGTGCATCTGAAATGGAATTTGATGAATACTTTAATCTGATGTATATTTATATTGTAAGGTCCATAGTTGACATATAGATCTGAAATAATTATGCACCGATGAATACAATGGTGGATCCAGATCATGAGACCTGAAATGGCATTCCATTGTATGATCTGCTCATGGATTGACTAGATCTAAGTATTGATGCATGTTTTTATCTCTGAATATTACGGTCTATATCTCTCTGAAGTTCTGACGACATGCACAATTTTAGGTCAAAATTTGTAGATCTGTACATAGGTTGGTCTCAATGAAGTCACGTATACACACGAATTGATTTCTTCAAAGCCGCGTATATAAATGAATGGTTTATTATCATAAGTGACTTATCAACTTGATCGGTGTTGTTGTACCTTTGATGTCTGTCAATGATGTAGTCATGTTGATCTGGGTTGAGTGATAATGTTTGAAGTAGAAGTGATTGAATGATGAAGTTGAATTTGGTTACATGTTGATTGGTTGAAAATATTGTTGATGTTGCTAACTGTATGAGGGTTATGTACTATAAATATTTCAGAATAACTCTCATAAACTCTGTGTCTGATTCAAAATTACAAGTTTTTAGTATATTGGGATCTGTACGTGGGTTGTAGTTCAAAAAAGCACGTATACGCATGGTTTGCCTTAAGTGAAGTAGTGTATAAATTTTGGCATGTGAATAATTAGGGTTGCAATTGATTTTTTATGTTCATGGAGTGTTACGTGCTTAGTTTTGTGTTATGGTTATAGTGATCTCATTGTTCTGTTTGAATTATGTTGGCGTTTTCTTCAGTTGATCTACAAGTTGTGATGTATTAAATTAGGTGGACCTAGTGTGAAAAGTTATGAAACATGGTCCATGGATGTTCTTGAGGGTTGAAGCCTTCAGTGAGGAAGTCGAAGTTTCATGCAAGTAGTAGCTAGTAATCAGATCAGGATGTTGAAGCTCCCTTAAATTAGGGGTTGGAGAAAGAGTGAAGGTTGTAGCCCTTAGCAGGTGGGTGCCTGCGTATTGACATGACTCTGCACTAGTACAAGAATGTAGGAAGTTTTTGATATTAATAAGTTCAAAGACTCAGACAACAACAACGGTGACTTCTTGCCACATTAGGTTTCCACCTTAAATATTTGTGTTCATGTGTGTTTCTTATGTGTGATACATTATCTTGTTCTTATTGCACCTACTTATTACTTATCAAATTCCTCATAAATCTCTTACATTATGGTTTAAATTTAATACATAAAGAATTAGTTGTTTTACAAGTTCACTAAGCATACGCTAGTTTCATATACAATAGTTGCGTACATACGCGAGTTGCGTTCAATAAAGCCACGTATCTAATTCAAAAAAGGAAATTATTACTGTGAGATTTTAAAATATTGATTCACCCCCCCACAATATTTTTCCCAACATATTTATCAAATAGGAACAAATACGAATTGAACTTATATATGAGAGAAACAAAATGTAGTGATATATTAACTTTCTTCATAATAAAACTATACAAATAGTAATTAGTGTATGTTGTATCCTAAGGAATCAAATCACACAAAAGGTAGAACATCTTATATAATAATGACTATGGAATAATTTAAAACACAACAAGTAATTACCTAGATAAACAAAGACTTAATACTCTAAATGTATTTCAAAAATATCCATGGTCACACATGGATTTAGGACATTTATTCTCCAAAGTCCCCCTTACAATACTATTGGTATCCCCCTTTCATTAAAAAACAGGATGTTTATATGAGAGTGATTTATTGATGAAATATTAAGAATAAACTTAAAATCGAAACTGTACATTTATAAAATTATAAACGTTCTGTGTTTAGCCAATCAACCATATCCCAATGGATAAAAGGAAATCAAGAGAGTAAGTGACAAAAATTTATTTTCTAATATTCTCAACAACGGGAGGTCATCCACAAGCATCCATTCCATGAAATGTGGGAGGAATGTTTCAGCCAACACGAAGAGATGTGACAAATTAAGGAAACGAGATTACCATTGAATATAATCAAGAGAGATGGTTGTTTCAGAATCTTTGCTTATGTAACACCCTTATAATTTTAGCAAATGAAATAAAAATAACAAGACACCTTAACATATTCAAAATAATCTACATAAACAACAATAAAAACCTTTATTTAGCATCATACAGATTATCAGGATATGGGGAAATATGACTTCAACCTGGGATGACTTTTCAACAATATGTGTGTCAGTAGTCTGTGACTTCTTCATTGAACTTGTATAGTTTTGGCCTCGATGTGTTTCCCTAGCTTGACAAGAGGCCTTGAGTCAATCATTTTCCTTCATAAGTTTATAATTCGACAATTTAGTATAGGTATAGTGAAATGGAACTATTGATGACACTAAAGATATAACAAGTCTTTCGGAGTAACATTCCGAGAATCACTGTGCATTTCAGGGGTACCAGATTTATTTTTGGAAAAAATCAGACTTTCTCTAGTGTCAAGCTTGTTGTTTTTAGGTGCAGAATTAGTATTAGTTTTGAGATAAACAAATATCTCTTTAGCTAGAGAACTCATTCACTTATTCTACCTTAACCTAGTAATTTTCCTTTCTCTTTCCTTAACCTTGATATGAGACTCAAGATTTTTCTTACATTAACTGTTTTTTTGTTGACATGCAAGTTTTAGAAATAGAGGCTTAGACGAAGGGTTAGCCCAGAAATGTATAATTTTTCTTTTTTCTTTAAACTCCTATTTTATTTCAGAACTATTGCAACCAATGTCATTTGACATACCTATGGTTAAGAAAACATTAGTGGGTTTAGGGTTTTCAGCCTTGTTATCTGCTGAGATGGAATGGTATGCCTCATGAAATGATTCTTCTAAATAATTGTGCATTGAATGATGAGAATTTGACTGCAAAAAATCATCTAGAGAAGGATTAGGTGTAGAGAGACTTGGTGTCTCCAAATATCTGGGAGGCTGAGGTTTGTCGAAATGATTTTAATTCAATAAATAATCCCATTAATCCCCAAGCTTTTCTAGTTAGTGTTTACCCAGTAGGCAAATAAGACTGTGGTGGAAGAGTGATTGTTCAAAATTATTTCGTCTTTTTTTCTAAGTGAAGATATTTTAGTTAAAATATTATACAAAGAAAAAGGAAAATTGAGCTTATGGCCGAAAAATTCCATTAATAGCCTTATATGATAGATAAAAACAAAACTATAGCATCTTTCATAGGTAACATAATGATGTGGTAACAATACCAAATTCTTCCATTTCGGTTTCAAATAATAAACAGGAATACATTTTATGTGATATACGTAGTCCTTATATATTGGAAAGAAGTTTGTGTGAGGGAATATTGCACACTCTAATTTTTTTTTAACATTTCCCCCTTTACCATGGAGATGTTTGCTTTCACAATAAATTCAACATCCAAGGAAATCTCTCAATCCCCCACTTGGGCTTTCTTTCCATTCAAAAAAGAGGAAAATGCTTCTACAACCCCATTACTATACCCTTGAAATATCTATAGAAAATACTAATATCCAAACAAAAAAAACAAGTCTATGTTTTCATCACGATATTCAACCATTTCTATCCCAATTGATTCCGACTGGACAACATGAGCCATGGCTAGAACCTTAGAGGTTTTCAGTCACACCTGATGCAAAAAGAAAGATAGTAAACATGCAACCACTCAAAGACCCAAAAACCATAGCTAATGGAAAAGATGGAATATATATATATATATATATATATATATATATATATATATATATATATATATATATATATATATATTATATATATATATATATATATATATATATATATATATATGAGAAAGAAATAATGAAACCGCCAAGAGTTGGTTTGTTCAAAACCTTGGAGATTAATTTGGAGATCAATAATTGAGGCCATGGTATAGGGGGGATAATGGTTGTGAGACACAAACAATTATGGATGATTGATTCATTATAGATGTCGTTGGTCGGGATAAATACCTCTGATAGGAATGATATATCACCTACAAGGCTCTAATACAAATCCTGGAACTATAGTTCAAAACACGATACTATCATATCTCATTATTATAGGTTGCAAAGTTTCAAATGAAATATCTCCATGTACATGAGCACAAACCTATAGTCCTTTTTCAGTTTTCAGATGAATAAATTAAACCAAGTCTGATATAATAGGTCATTATATACTAGGTATAAACAACATGGAAAATAAAATAATTAAAATATCAATCAAGCCCATGTTTAATATAAAGTTTATATTCCATAAAATGATAATCACACAAAACCTAACCTAATGTAGGAATTAACGCCCATACATTCATTTCTCTCTCTCTCTCTCTCTCTCTCTCTCTCTCTCTCTCTCTCTCCCTCTCTCTCTCTCCCTCCCTCTCTCTCCCTCTCTCTCTCCCTCTCTCTCTCTCTCTCTCTCTCTCTCTCTTCAGAGAGACATTAGAAAATGTAATTTAAAATAAAGCAAGGTTGTTAGAGAATAAAAATTATGTACTGACTGTTATACGGGAATAGTGTCCACACGGATGCTGCTATTCCCACTAAGATGGGTGGCTATCTTAGAAACAAACAATCAAAGTCTACTATTGATTCCTTTTATGAAAATATATTAGAAGAGAACCAAGAGGGCCAACCTGAGTCTTGTGCTCAATTCGCTCTCCTTCTTGATAGAGTTTTGTCGCTTGCTCTTTGTCCGCTCAGCTTCAAAAGGACCTGTAGAATCACAACAACATACTACTATGCAAGAAACCAGGATCTAAATTCATAAATAATGCAGGATCAGATGTACATTAACCATATACAAGCATATATAAACAAGTACACCAGAATATTGAAGGAAACAAGAATAGACTTATTCAGATAAAAAGTAGAAGGAGGATTACAACCATGAGCAACTTTGACCCAGCATCATCCTCCAGCTAAGAATCCCTTCTTTCACCTCAAGCAAAGAAAAATCACCCAACACTGTGAATGTACACCAGAATACCAACAACACTTCTCTATAAGTTACAGAATTCCAGCCTCTGGATCTCTGTGATGAGGGATCCATATATAGATGATTACAGAGAGGTGAGTCATCTTTTGGGATCTTGATTAGTGTCCTCTCTCTGATAGTTCCTGATTCCACTTGGAGAATGAAGATCTCTTACTCATCGTGGTCGAAAATGGAGTGGCAAGTGTCAGAGGGGAAGCTTCTGGAAGATTCCATGATCTTCCACCTCGCATTTTGGTCCCGCAATTTGTCCATTCCTGATCATCACACCCTATACATTGAGAAGGTGATATGCATCATACCCTCTGCATGGAGCTTTCAGTATGGTCCAGTTTTCACCATTTATGAGCAGTTTTCAGTGGAGAACTTCTGGGAGATGATGTAATCAGTTGACCTTGTTCCTTTAGGTAGTGAAGCAACCCTTTTAGGGACTTAAGAGCCCTCAGTTTATGGACATTTGTGATTGGGGTTTAAGTGCCCAAAAATGTCTATAACAGTTTCCCCCTAAAGCATGAGGTCATTAATCGTTTTTGATGTCGGGTGAAATGCTTTACTATGAGGATCTGAAGTTTTTCTGAGCTAGGAGGCGACCTATAATAAGATACAATACAATACATTATTTGACGACATTTTTTCATGATCTAGTTGAGGCGGGCATTCCCATGCTCAACTTTATAAACTCATTTTCATGTACATAGGATAGACGATCTTCTATGTGACAGACTGATGATATGGACATATCATCCTTCAATTTGGATGATCATCTGTTCGGTAATGATGTACACTGGATGTTTTTATATTCCCGTATATATCGCAGCTCGGATGGATGAAACTAGATCCGGGGTCTTCAAACTCGACCAATCTTCACTCGGAGTACAAGTCAATCCATGTGAAAAATGTTTTGGAGTCGAACATGGAAATACATCGCCTGATTACTAGCCAATGATGTAATTTGTTAACAGACGTGAGAGGAATCACCAATAATGACAATGACCCTCAAGGTACTACAGTACAATTTACATGGTGTGAAAAAGGGACTTGGCGTCGAACACCACGCAAAATCTCTCGGTTGAAGGACATTGATGTAAACCTGTCGCCGAAAGTGAGAAACTTGCCATTAAGGCATGCGAGCTTCAAAGTACTGAAAGGGTTGTTCCTAAGTCAACTTATTGGATAATGAGCTGATGTCGACAAGAAGTGACCCATCGCAGGAGGGCCTTAATGAATCCCACATCAACGACACGGAATGAAGCAAATGATTTTGTGAGGTGAAAACACACTAATGATATGGGGTTCAGGGTGGCGGTCATGAAGGAATGAAGCATGAATGTATTGCAGTGGGTGAGACTCAGGTGAATTGTCCAAATGACTTCTCTTGAACATATCGACGACATTGACAATGGATTGGTAGCATTAACCCCAGAGATGGATGGTGTAACAGACCAATGGTGAAGACCAGTGAACGGATCAACCCATCCCAGCATGGATGCAAAAGGAAAGTGTCATGTCCAAGAGCGACTTGCTACCAATAAAGTTTCTTCTTGTTTTCTTCCAATTTTTCCCCAGTCATTGCTGACCAGTACCTCTTTATTTTTGTCAAGCTTGAGGAGGATAACATATGTTTTTTCTATAATTCTCCCTTCAGGTGAACGTGTCGCTATATTTTAGTGAGCTTAGCGACAGTGAAATTCATTCTTGTCCTATTCGATGAGTTTGTTGCTATTAGTTTTAACGAGTTTAATGACAAAGAAAACTCAGTCTCCTTCAATTTTAGAGAGTCTGAAAGAAACAGAAAGAAGACTCCGAAGATTATTTTCCGTTGTATAATCCCTTAAGTCCGAAAAAGCATAAAATATTACAAAAGGGATGAATTTTCGATAGTTTTAACGAGCTGAACAACACAAGTGCTCGATCTTTTTGTGTAATAATCCCTCAGGTCCAAAAAGATTAAAATCTAGAGGTGGAATAGCACTTCCGATGCCTTTTAATGAGCTGGAGAGGCCAATCGCTCGGCAATCTTTTCATATTTTACGAGTCAGGTGAAAAGATCTTAAAGAAGACTTGTTTTCGAGGAACGAGTGATAGTTTCGGGTAGCAGCTGATTCCAGGTAAGATTTGGAATTTTCCAATCACGGCAGTGTTACAAGGATGGCTAGCAAAATCACTCTTCAAAGATGCTCCTCGAAGGGGTAAACAATCATATGGGGGTGAATGATCGGCTAAAAATAGAGTGGAGGTGATGGCGAGAACACGACCAAGGCTCAAAAACTGGCAATAAGGCATTCACAATGGTTATTTACCTGTTCATTTTTTCATGAGCTTAAACGTGGGGAGAAACACTTGCTCATGACTTATGTTTATTTTTTAACGAGATTGAACTATTGGATAAAACTGCTCGTGGAGAGTTTATTTTTTGACAAGCTTGAACTCTGCGAAAACATTTCTCGCCATGATGGTCATTGATTTTTTGATTTACCCTTAACATTTTTTTCTTTGAAAGATAATACTACCTGTTCATCTGGTTCATCAAACCGATTAGAAATGAAAACGTATGTATTATAAACGAGTCAAAACACTAATATTTTACTTGAATTGTGTGCATAGTAAATTAAAAGTGACTTTCACCAGCGGATTCTGGGAGATTCTGTGGATGATTCTCGACGCCGTTCGGACCAGGTAGGAGCTAAACTTGTGCTCTTTCATTACATGCCTTTCATTTTGGATTTCAAACCTATTTACCTGTTCTGCTGAGCTCCTGGGGTTTGAAGAACTCGCCCTAGGATCATCGCACACTGATCATCGCATACTGATGTCTCCACTGACTAGTCAGTATGCATTGCTCCTAGAACACTTGCTGGGGTGCGATGGGCGTAGGGAGGAAAATTTTTGCATGGTTTCCTCATGAATTTTTTGACTGTTTTCAGCAAATGAAGATCCTGAATCTTCCCTTGTTTGCTTTTTAGAGATTCATCGGAGGAAAATGGTTGTCACATTGTGAGAACGTGAGCTTGAAGAAGAGGATGTTGTTGCTTTACATGATTCTGTTGCATATATTGATGTGATGCTTCTTTTTATAAATGTCGCAAATGTCTATCTAACACATAATTTGCCAATGTGTCTGTCAATGTGTTTAAACTTCTGGAAATATGTTGATATTGGATGAAATCAAACTGTCTTTCCAAAATTTTGACCCTTAGGAAAATTGCGATAGATAACGGGATTTTGTACAGCATAGATGCCGGTGAGTTGTAGAATGATGAGCTGTGAGTCTAGCCTGACGACAAGCTGGCATATACCATATGCGATGGCATCAGAAAGGAGTTCTATTAACGCGTTGTACTTAGCGATATTGTTCGTAGACCGACCAATACATACCCCTCTGAAACTTACTAACTCGCCGTTGGGATTGAAAATGGCCCATGCCGCAGAAGATAGATTCCGCGAGCTATGACTTGCTTCGTCGGCATATCCAACGAATGATTCTAGTAGGTTTGACATCTGCAACAAATGCAAAAAGTGGATTACTTAACCAAATTAAATGCTCTTGGCGAAAACAAAAATGTAACAAAATCACGAGGACTACTATGCGAGATCAAGCATAGTAGCGTTTGAGGTACAACCCATTGCGAGGTTGCGCCAGTGGAATCCCATCATAGTCCATCAACTCATAGGCTCCTTTTGCTAATACTCGTTTAACAATATAGGGACCCATCCATAACGATTCGAATTTTCCTGCTCCCAATTTATCGGATTCCTGGTCATAAAGTAACACCAGGTCACCCTCTGAGAAGACGCGAGGTTTGACATTCTTGTCGAACTGTGTTTTGACTCATTTCTTATGAGCCTCATTAGCCGAAGCTGCATCACGATGGGTTTCATCCAAATGGATTAACTCAAAGGAACGAGCCTCTTCTTCTGAGGTTCCGGGGAGAAGGTCGACTGCGAGTTTGAGGCATGAAATTTTACATTGAACTGGTAATATTGCTTCGAGACCGTACACCAATTGAAAAGGCGTGAATCTGGTTGCTTTTCTTACCGATGTCTGGTATGCCCACAAGGCCAAGTACAAGATAGGTGCCAATCCCATTTGTGGACTCCGATCATCCTTTGCAGCATGTATTTTAGGACTTTTTTTATTGCTTCAACTTGTCCGTTAGCTTGCGGATAGTACGGAGTAGAGCTGTCGTGGGATAGTCCTAATTTGGCAGCCAACTCAACCATCATGTGATTGCAAAAATGCGATCCATGATCTGTGACTATGGCTTGTGGAACACCGAACCTGGAGACTACGTGATTGAAAAAGAAAAAGGCAGCTGTTTCGCTGCTATTGTTTAATGTAGGCATCGCCTCGGCCCATTTGGTAAAATAGTCCACCACGACTATTATGTACCCATGCCCCCTAGTCGAGGTGCGGTTACATGTCATGAAATCTATGCCCCATTTGGCGAATGGCCGAAAAGCTACTACCGGTTGCAGTGCTGTGGGTATTATTCTGGTTTTGCTATCAAAAATTTGGCAAGCATGACAACTTCTAACTGCCGTTGTGTAATCTTTGAACATTGTTTTCCAGAAGTATCATGCTCACAATTTTTTTTTGCACCGTAGCATAACCAGATTGATGCCCCCCACATGCGCCTAAATGGCAGTCATTAAGGACTTTTTCGGCCTCCTCAAGGGTGAGGCACCTCCGCAGAACTGTATCGTTACCATGACAGTACATAGTATCACCGACGATCATGTAGTCTTTTGCTTGGTATCGAATAAGTCGTTGTTTGGAGCGTGAGGTAGTAGACCTGTATGTTTGTGTTTGGAGATAAATGATTATATCTCCGTACCACAAATTGCTCGAAGATATGAGAAACAAATTTTCATCCACGATTGCTTATTCGGATGTTGCATCGTTGGACGACGATGGGAGATTGCATAGTAACTCCACGAATACCAGGGCTTTCTTTGATTTGGATCTTTTAAATTCCAAATCAAAATCTTGGAGAATCACTATCCATTTTGAATACTTGCCCCCCAGCAACTGTCATGACAATATATAAGTCATGGGGTTAGAATCTGAGAAAATGGTAGTTTTCCTAAAAAGGACGTAGTGTCAAAATCTCTGTATTGCTTGAACAGTTGCGAGGGCTAGCTTTTCAACGTAGTAGTATTTCATTTCCATATAATTTAAGTTTCATCTTAAATAATATATAGGATGTTCAATTCCATTATCTTCTTGGACTAAAACCATTGCTATGGTTGTATCTACTGCAGTCAGATACAGGTTAAAGTCTTTTTCATAATCAGGAGCATACATTAATGACGCTTGTATTAGAGATTTCTTTAAAGCATCAAAGGAAGCTTGCGCGACCTGGTCCCAAACAAAGGGTACATCCCTTTTCAAGAGACGGGTATAACCTTTAGCCATTTTGACGTAATTTGGAATGAACCTCGTGAGGAAATTTGCTTTCCCTTGGAGTTTCTGAATCTGAAGGAGGCTTGAAGGTGGAGGAAAATCGATGATTGCCTAAAGCTTGCAAGGGTCGAGATGAATCCCATCCTTTCAGACAATGAAGCCAAGTAAACGACCAGAGCTGACACAAAACACACATTTGTGCGGATTGAGTCTTATCTTGTAGTGTCGGCAACATAGAAATATTGCTCTCAAATGGCGTGGATGATCGATCCGCTTTCGCGAATGAGCTGGGAGATCATTGAGATAGGTTGAACAATGTTTTTGATGTCATGGAAAGCATAATTCATTGCTATCTGAAAAGTCGCCCCTACGTTCTTCAAACCAAAGTGTAGCTTGTGATATGTGAATGTGCCCCACGGAAAAATGAATGCAGTCTTTGACTGGTCTTGTGGGCAGATATTTATTTGATTATACCTGGAAAATCCATCCATGAATGAAAAGATTTCGCATCCGGCTCATTCATCAATAATCTGGTCGATAAAGGGTGTAGGGTAGTTGTCTTTTGGACAAGCTTGATTTACATCCCTGTAATCAACGCACACTCTAATCATTCCTTGTTTTTCATCACAGGAAAAATATTCGATACCCAATCGGTTAGGGGAACGGGGTAAATGAAACTAGCATGGAGGAGTTTTTCGACTTCCGCCTTGATGGCAACGACTTTCTTGGGGTGCACTTGCCTTAGCCATTGTCGTACTGGTTTGACATCTGGATACATCTTAATCTCGTGTTCAACTATGCTCGAGTCTATACCTGGAATTTCATCATATGACCAAGCAAAGACATCTCTAAACTCGCAAAAGAGAGTGCTATATATTTCCAGTTCTGAAGAAGAATAAGATTTGCCGACATGAATGTTTTCTACAACATTTGTTTTGGTCGAGATGTTTATGGCAATAGTCTCTTCGATATTGGATAGGTTTCTCTCGGAATCCACTATGTTTATAGTATTTGTTAGAAAGTCAAATACTAAAGGATGTTGTAGGTCGCCGGAATTATCTTCTTTACAAGTCGGAAGACGGGAATGATGGTGGTGATGTTCCCATGGTGCCCCATCGATCATCATCGATTGAATGATTCCTTCGTCTGTAAGGTGTACTTGCGACCAAGGATCTGAAGGGGTGCCATATTCCTTAGACCTATCTATCCAAACGCTTGACAAGCGTTGATGCTCATTTACCTCCCATGCTAATAACATTGATTGCTATAATATTTCCAGCGGGGTTAGAGTAAAAACCTGCGAATGATCCATCTGAACATCGTTTTCTGATATCTTTTGAATGGAATATATCATATGGTAGGTTTCTACATTAGCCACTTCCGCCAAAATGGTAGGGGGTGGTAGGGTAAAGGTCCCCATTAACGTAGGGTCTTTTAGTAGGCCTACTCCAATATTATGAAGCATTCTAGGGCTTCCATGGATCATTGGAATGCTTCTCGTAACTTGCGAACTGTTGGGGAGAAACGTTTTTTGGTCGATGATTGTAATTCCTCCTTGGGAAGGAAATGCAATTTTCATAAAGTAGGTCAACACAACTGCTGCCATGGCATATATCCAAGGTCTTCCTAGTAGGATGTTGTAATCAAGATTTCCATCGATGACTTCAACATCGATCTCTACTGTTTTCCCCCCAGTTCGACTTGAAAGTTACATAGTATCCCATACGGGGTGTATGTTCGTCCATTAAATGCTTTTAATGTTGTTGACGATCGCAACAAAGATGGAGACCCCAGAGTTTTCCAGCAACTGATCGACATGATACAATAATGTTTTCCTAAGTGTATTTTTGTCGAGCCTCTAGTCATTCATGGACACCAAGCTCATGAAGTCGACTACATTCCAACCCCATAATGATTGTTAGATAAAGGTTGTCAACAGGATGATTATGTACATGTTACACATGTGCAACTCTAAGAATCTAGGAAATAGGACAAGTATATTCCCTCTATGCAACACAGCTATAACAGATCTCTCCATAGCTTGAGTGGACACAACCCCTTACAACAAGGCCTACCATTTCAACCATTATGTCCCCTTGATGTTGCACTACTTTTTGCAACTACACAAAAGGAATATACCCATGTTCAATATAAAGCTGATAAAGCCACTAGGTTTATTGACCACATTTAGCACATCCACCAATAGGTTCACAAAATCTTGGATAAAGCCAATACAAATTACAAACAATAACATGATCAACATGGATCCCCACATAACTTTTAGGTGGGCAAGAAAGTTTCGTTACATCTGATGAAAGAACCCCCTGTTGGAGCCCATTGAAAGCTTTGACCACTATGATATGGTCCATATACAATCACCACGTTATGGGAGACAATACCTTGAAGATCAAAATTCCCCCATTCCTCTGCTTGCTTCTTGTATTCAATGCGCACCAGCTTTGACCATACTCTCAACCATTGTTGGACACATTAGAAATTATTGAGCTACTAATACCGACAGAGCTAAAACCATACTACATTGAACATGCCACAATTAATTGGAGCATGGTCACATAGATCAATAAAAATCACAAATAGAGGGTCTGACTATAATGAGTTGTCAAAAGTAGCCAATTCGTCCACTTGGGGAAGTAGCTCACTAGGGACCAAGTTCAATAGAATATTCCCATCTCATGGAAGCACTCAACGCAATGTGGAGAATTTCTTCCTAAGGTAGGAGGAAATATTGAGGTGGATATTTGTGGTCACCCAACTTTTCCACTTGTATTCCAAACACTATTTATTTCAGTTTCCTTAATTGTAGCACAATTTACTATTTTTGCATTTTTTTGGTTCCTAAACTTTTGGAGCCATTTTGAGGGCCTAAATGAGTTTGTTTTGAAAGTGAGTAGACCCGTTCCTTTTTTTAAATGTATGAAATTAATATTTTCTTACCTTTGATAAATATTTCTAACGAGGTATCACATGTGTCAAATAGAAATTGTATGAACAAGTTATGATCCTAGGGAGTCGATGTACCAACAAACCCTAATGGGGCCCAAAAACTTTTAGTGCTTCATCTCCTAGGGTTAGGTTTTTGGATGTTTATGGTTTTCCATTGTTTCTCAATAATAAAAATTCCTTTGAGCTTCCTTGTAACATACTTGAAAAGGCATATAATTGTCACATCTCTTCTCAGAGATAAGCTACCATCGCATGAGCTAGTTTGTTTCCATTCTGCATGTAAATATTTTCCGGTGTTTGTTATTAATTAATTGAAGTTCAGTTTTAAATATAGTTCTATATTTATGTTGAAATCTATATGTCATTTGATTCCTGCATAAGCTTAAATTGATTTTGACTATTCTCTTTCTTCTTCTAGCTTTAGTAGGGCATCTATCCAATTTTGCATGGCGAAGGATTTAACTTTCTTTACCTATGGAGACAATTTTAGAGAAGGTAAAACAATGTTAGGAGGTAAAATTGATTCTCTACCATAAACTAAGAAAAAGGGATAATTCCTAATTCTAGTTTTGGGAGTCACCCAATTACCCCATAGTGTGTTAAAGAGGGTGATATGCTAGTTTTTATGATTCTCATAAACTATTATTTTAAGGATTTTTATCAATTTTTTGTTTGAGGACTCAAGAAAACCATTCAACTAAGGATAGTAATTTGCTAAATGCTTAATTTTGATACCCTTATTTGAAGCATAAACATCTAGTTATTGTGAGGAAAAATAAGATGCATTATAAAAAATTAATGACTTTGGAAGTCCAAAACGAGTGATGATCTTATAAGATAAGAATGTAATCACCTATTCAACATTTCCCACTCGTAGAGGAACTTCCTCCACCCACATTGTGAAGTAATTGGTAGATATTATGAGATATTTATGTTTCTAAGAGGAAGGAGGTTTCATGGGACCAATAATGTCTAAGCCCCACTATTGGAAGGGAGCTTTAATAGTAATAGGCTTAATGGGAAAGGTTGGTCTTTTAATTCTACCAGTAGTCTTTTGGAAAGTATCAAATGTTAGTACTAGGGCATGAGCATCTTTAAATATGGTAGACAAATAATACCCATATCCTTAACACCTTGTGAGTAGTGGTGTCTCTCCCAAAATGAACACTAGCGAGACTCAAATTAATTTCATGTACTTTCTCAAAATCATCTTAATCTATAGAATGAATTAATACCCCATTGCAATTCTTACAAAACATAAAGTTATTGATCAGCTAACACGAATCCTATTTAAGCCTTAATGGTCCTAAAATTTTAGGTTCATGGTGAGGTGGTGTTATGCCATTCTGCAAATAAAATATGACATCAAAATACTAATAATTATGGTTCTTTGGCAGACACAAAAACTTATTTTATATCTAAGAAACTTCATTATTAGAACAAGGATCCTAATTAGGATGGTTAATAGACTCAATGGCTAGTTTGGAAATACATTGAATATTTATTATTTTACTAGGTTTGATCTCCAAGTCATACTCTTTGAGGGTTTTCATCAAGTGGGCCCTTTTTCCTCATAATTCTTTTTGCACTAATAAGTCTCTTACTACTAGATAGGGAACACTTACCTTCATTTTAGATTTTAGGAGATACGACCTGAAATTATTTACTTCCATGAATACAAAAAAGGCTAGTTTATCTACTACTAGGTAATTTAGTTTAGCTCCCTGAAAGGAAGAGCTCACAAATGTAAGAGGAATCCCACTATCATGCTTTGTTTTTTGTGTTAAGCACATTAGTTTAAGCATAATCAGAAGGAAAGGTATAGAGTAGGAAATTCTAAAGAAATATGGGCTCATCAAATTAGGAGCCTCAGAGGTGGATTATTTTATAGTAACAAAACCCTATTTTTATTGATCTATACTCTTATAGCTAGAATTATTTTATACTAGATCTTGAAGTAGCTTAAATATTTCATAAAAACTAGCGATAAATTGTTTAACAAAAATAATTTTTCCGAGGAAAGAATGCATGGTCTTTTCAAAATTGGGAGGTGACAAATTATCAATGGCATGTGTTCTTTCAAGGTCAATAATTATACCATCTTTCAACATGATGCACTGGAAAAAGTTTACTTTAGTAATTGCAAATATAGAGTTTTTTGGATTTAAATAAATGTCAAGTTTCCTCCATCATTCAAACGTGTTTTTAAGATGTCATATATTGTCATATCTCTGTTTAGAGTAAATAATGGCATTGCTATAGTTTATGATAAAATTTTCTTTTATAAGCCCCCTAAAGGAAATGTCCATTTCGCATTCGAAAATCCCCACAACATTTATCAATCCGAATGGCATATATTTTAGGCGAATCTACCCAGTTTCGAGTTCTAAACAAAGTTTTGAGCTAATGAGAGGGAACCACCATAACATGTCTATATCCCAAGAAATTTCCAAAAGAGACATCATATCATAACTTGAAATGATCCATAGGAGGGACTAGATAATTGTCTTTATCAAAATATTTATATAGGTTCGTGAAGTCAACATATAGATCAATGTCTCTATTCTTCTTTCTCACTAGGACTAAATTCACAACCCATTTTGTATGATGAATAGGGAAGATAATTTTAGTTGTACTGGTAGCCCAACAGACTCCGCTCTCATTTTTTGAAAAATGGTATGGGCCCCTCCTCAACTTTAGCTTTGGGGTTTTTTTTTTTTTTGGCTTTGATTTTGTATAAAATATTGGTTGTTAATGATTGATAATAGGACATATCCCTGAAATTTTTCACAAGTGTGTTCATTTTCATATTTGATTTATGTGCTTAATGAATCTGTCTCTCATATGGTCTGAATATAAAAGGTAAAACCTTGTTTTCTTACCCTCTCTCCAATTAGTTAATTAAGTCCTATGAATTTAAATTGTATATAAATTTTACTGGGAATAAGGTCGATGTTATAGACATTTTTGGGCACTTCAACCCCAATCACAAATCTCCCTAAACTGAGGGCTCTTAAGTCCCTAAAAGGGTTGCTTCACTGCCTAAAGGAACAAGGTCAACTGATTACATCATCTCCCAGAAGTTCTCCACTGAAAAATGCTCATAAATGGTCAAAACGGGACCATACTGAAAGCTCCATGCAGAGGGCGTGATGCATATCACCTTCTCAATGTACACGGTGTGATGCATACTGTTTTTCTCCTCTGTAGGGTGCGATAACTGGGAATGGACAAACGACAGGGACCAAAATGCGAGGTGGAAAATCATGGAATCTTTCAGAAGCTTCCCCTCTCACACTTGCCACTCCATTTTCGACCAGGGATGAGTAAGAGATCTTCATTCTCCAAGTGGAAGCAGGAATATCAGAGAGAGGACACTAATCAAGATCCCAAAAGATGACTCACCTCTCTGTAATCATCTATATATGGATCCCTCATCACAGAGATCCAGAGGCTGGAATTTTGTAAACTATAGAGAAGTGCTGTCAGTATTCTGGTGTACATTCACAGTGTTGGGTGATTTTGCTTTTCTTGAGGTGAAAGAAGGGCTTCTTAGCTGGAGGATGATGCTGGGTCAGAGCTGCTCATGGTTGTAATCCTCCTGCTACCTTTTATCTGAATAAAGCTATTCTTGTTTCCTTCCATATTCTGGTGTACTTGTTTATATATGCTTGTATATGGTTAATGTACATCTGATCCTGCATTATTTATGAATTTAGATCCTAGTTTCTTGCATAGTAGTATGTTCCTGTGATTCTACAGGTCCTTTTGAAGCTGAGCAGACAAAAAGCGAGCGGCAAAAATCTATCAAGAAGGAGAGGGAATCAAGCGCAAGACTCAGGTTGGCCCTCTTAGTTCTCTTCTCATCTATTTTCATAAAAGGAATCAATAGTAGACTTTGATTGTTTGTTTCTAAGATAGTCACTCATCTTAGTGGGAATAGCACCATCCGTGTGGACACTATTCCTGTATAACAAAATGGTGACTCTGCTAGGGAGTGACTAGATTACTTGTTAGCCTATCTATCCTTGTTTCTTTTATAAACATACAGACGGAGCCTGAAGTCAAGCCAACTAGCCTTCGAACTTCATTTGTCATACAAATGAAAATTAGATCAATGCTGCTTCAGTCAATCTCCGGGTTTTTGTTTATAAATTAAACAATAGATCTGCAAGCAATCTAATTTCCCTTAGTAGTGGCTTTAGTAACCTCTTAAATCACCCCTATGTTTTACATACATTGATATGTACTTATTTAGCTTAAACACCTGAACTAAACTGCAAACTGTGAGTGAAGTCTCATTCAAAGTCTCGTACTGTAACCATCGTACCCTGCCTTCAAGGCAACCTGTATGCATTGCACTTCCCGAATGGAGTAACTGTGCTGCATACTGAGTTAATTGTGTAATAGGTGCGATGGTCAGGGAGGATTGAATTTTCCCTCCGACTGTGGATTCTTCTCACTGTTTTCAGTCTTATTCAAGAGTTTTTGCTGTCTATAATCAGTGTGCTTCTGTGAATACCTCCTTTTCTAGCATTATTCCGCCTCCTTAGTGCAAAGAACTATAAACATTTTTCATGTATTGTGCGTCGTTCTAGTTCTCTTTTGCAAAAAATAACATAGTCGAACTGTCGTCTCTAGATCTGAAAGTGTCGTAGTTGTTGTTTTCAATTCTAGAAAGAAATCCCATTGTTTTATATAGTTGATTACATGGATACTATTTCATAAGATTTGATTTACTAAGTTTTAAAGTGTCGAAAAGCAATTTCCATTTCAAAATCGCAAAGTGTCTCTCTTGTTTTCACTTCGTTTTGAAAAAGAATTTTGTTAAGTACCGTCGCTTTAAAAGTAATTCAGTTTTGCACACAGTTTTCTTAGTTTCATTTACACATTAAGAGAGCTGAAAACCAATACATGCACGTGCATTTGCATCTTGAATGCTTGGCTTGATTTAGGACTGTGCATATTAGCATGTGCTCTGTGCTCTATGAAGAAAAGATGTTTGACCTTCTTCCCCTTAGTAACTAGGATTTTCATTGCTGAAAGAAGATAATATGTCTGTTTATCATCTTAGACTGCATTTAGGAATTTTACATACATCAGATGGTGAACCTTAAAGGCAAACTGTTAAGCAAGATCAACTAAAATCTCAATGAATCTAACAACGCTTTGGAACTTAACACAACATCTAGAGGTCTAGGCTAGAGACGTATTCTGGCATCGTAAAGCCTGGTAACTATTGCTTTCAATGCTGGTTGGGTGATTCCTCCACTCTGAGATGATAAGTGCTAGTACGGACTTGTGCTCCGATGTACCGTCGCATATATATTGGGAGACAACTATAGGCTTCGTCCTTTATCCTTAGGAAGCCATGTTTGTCGCGCTATCGATCGTAATGCACTGAATACAGCATTTGGGAAGACTGACTGCTGTACTGTAAAAAGTATTCTGCAGTTTTACGATTGGTTTGGTAATCCTCTCTACCTAGATCTCCAGAGAAGTTCATTTTTCTCCTTTTCATACTCCTTAAAGGAAAAGGTCCTCTGAGCGCTTGTCACTTCAAGCTCAATAAAAATTTAAGGTGACTAGAGTCATCTTTTTTTTTTTTCTTGACTCTTTGAAATTGAAAAAACGAGCTGTGTCAAAGCTTCTAAAATTAATTTAATTCGAAAAACTTTTTTCCCTTTTATATTGAGTTGATCAAATAATCCGCAATCATGGAAGAAAGTCAATCAAAACCCCATCGTTCGCGGAGACTTACGAGTCAACCATCACTGACTCCGAAAGCAAAGCCATTCCAGATGAAGCGAACTTGTTTAACCAGATCAAAGTCCCCTAGGTTGGCTAGAGAAAGAACTCCAACATCCTCAGACACTCCGGTTACTCCGAACATTTCTGGAATCGCTGCCTCTACGGAAGAAATTCCGCAATAGCAACAGGACATTACGACTGATCCTAGTGTGACGGTCAACACTTCTATTCCTGAAACGGTTCCATCTACAGCTGATTCAGAAGGTGTTACTCCCCAACCGTCTGCTGCTGCAGAACTTACATCTTCTTCGGCACCAGAAATATTTTACGGACCTGACCATCTACCTCTTCCTCCTGGATTGATTTCCATAGAAGAGACTGTGGAAGATCCTCCGTCTAGCACTCCAATGCAACTTGGAGCTTGGATCACCTTATATCCTTCTTCATCAGAGAATATTCACCCACCCTCGGAAGTTCCTCAAGAATCGTTGAGGAATCTTTTGGATAAACTTAATATGTTTGAACAACTGTCAACATCAAGGACTGTGTCACTCGACACAGCAACAACGAAAGCCCCTTCTATTATTCTGACAATGTTCACTGGCGTGCCATCTGTCCAAACCAGTTTTCAATCATTGGATGGAGTCCATCCTGGGACTATTTCGACAGTATGGACTGTTCTCGTTTGTTCGTTCGGAATTATATCTGGAATCTCTTACGTTGAGTCTCGACAAATTGATCCATCACAAGGTCAATTTGGGCAAACTGGTCCCCAAAGGCAAATTATTCCTTTGAGCACTGGATTACCGTCGTATGGAGGGCCATATACCCTTTCATTGTCTTCCCCAGAAGGACAACCATGCGTGAGTTCGCAACAAAATTTGGGTTATTGTAGAATCACAACTAGTGGTTGGGTACCAGTCCTGTCTCAACAACCAAGAGTTGTGTGCTCAATACAACAAAGTTCACCTATGACAAACATTCCCACTACGCCGGCTATTGTGGCTGTATCACAAGTACAAGTGTCACCAATTGTATGCCAACCTCAAGTTTCGCAGGTTGCAATACAACAATCTCTTGTACCTCTGACACAACCATAATCACCCACTAGTGGAATGACATAGGTTCAAATGGGGAACCCCAACCTGAATCTTGGTCAAACAGTCAGTGCTGGACAATAGTCCATGGCTTCACAACCATGGCTGGTGCAATACCAACAACTGCAATTCCAGCAAGCTTACCAAGGATATGAGCAACAAGTCTTTATGATTAATGGGCAGCAGTATCAACCATATCATAATGGCTATGCCCATCAACCTTACCAAAGTTACCAACATCAAATGCATTATGATGGTATGCAAAGACCGACTGCTCAAACAATTCCATCTTATCCTGGGTATGCTCAACCAAGCCTAAATCAACAGTTTCCCTTCGTGGCAACTCTAGAGTTCCCAGATCTAAGTCGACTAACAGATGATCCAATTGCCTACGCCCCTTGGTGGCTGGTGATCCCACATAAAATTCCGTCGGATATTCCTAAATTCAATGGAAATCCGGGCGAAGACCCATCGAGTCATGTGATGACCTTTCATCTATGGTGTTTGTCAAACACTCTCAATGATGATTCAATTTGACTTCGCCTCTTTCAGCGCACGTTAATTGGTTCGGTAGCAAAGTGGTATATCGAACTACCTAGACCTTCATTTGATAACTTCAGTACCCTAGCCACAACCTTTTTAACCCATTTTCAGTTACCTATCAGGTACGAAACGGGAACTGAGTTGCTTACCAATTTCAAACAAACGACAACCACTCATATATCTGATCATATTCATGAGTGGCGACATCATCGCAGAATGGTAAGAACATATGTTCTTGATCAGCTATTGGCTGAATGGTTATTAAATCACTGTTACCCGCTATTACAGAAGATGTGGCAAAGGGGGGAGTCGTCACTGAAGAGCAAGTCATTGCTCGTGCACAATATCTAGAGTTAATCTACACTCAGTCTGGCATGCTCTATGATAAAATCCCCGACGTTCCTAGACCAGAATTCTCCATTCCTCTGTCTCCTAAATCAAACAAATACTCTCATGTCGTTGATGGTTTGATAGGCACGACAAGCTCTAAAACCATAAAGGCCACATCCAAAAAGGCCTACACGGTTTCGAGTCAAGATGCAAATGAAGAACTTCTAGCCTCGGAAGTAAATGCTGTGTCAAAAGACAAAGGCAAAGTAACCAAGCAACCAGGAGGCAAGAAGAAAAAACAAGGGAAGAAGGAAAACTAGAGAGAATCATCTCCTAGGAAACCTTCTGCAAACCCTTCTAGGAATGTGAAACCCAAAACTCCATGTCATATATGTGACAAGGATCACTTAACACGGGACTGTCCATTTAAAGAAGAACTTAGAAAATCTTTCAAAAGATTAAAAACCTCGGTTGTATTGACTGATCCGTTTCCAAACCCAGGAACAAATCTGGCTGCTAGCGAAAATGCTTCCCCATCCCAAGTGCTAATGTTGTCAATCTCAAAGCAATTGAATGACACTCTTATAACGACAAGGAGTAAAGATTACAGGAATCC
The DNA here is from genome assembly GCA_000404065.3 of Pinus taeda. Taxonomy (NCBI): domain Eukaryota; kingdom Viridiplantae; phylum Streptophyta; class Pinopsida; order Pinales; family Pinaceae; genus Pinus; species Pinus taeda. The sequence goes on from APFE031084323.1 coordinate 72,659, forward strand.
ACAGATGTTGAACAACAAGGATAATGACCAACTTAGTAGTTCAATAATGCCTTCAACAGAAGTCATGCCACCCATCATTCCTGAATTAACAATAAAACCACCAAAGGGAGTAGTACACAAATCGACATTTAATCCTCGTGCCCGAGCAGCACAACACTATAATATAGTGGAGGATTTAGCCCAATCGCCATCCGTGATGTAGACACTTGAAGTGCTGCAAAATTGCCCCTCCTAAAAGCAGGCTTTATTGTCAGCAATAGGTGGGATTTACCCAACGGATTCCAATCTTGTATCTTTTAATCATAAAGGATACGACCCTCAGTTACCAGCTCAACTAGCTTTCCTCATTCAAGTGAAAGCCCTCAACAAAACTATTCATAGAATGATTATTGAGGAGGGAGCATTCCTAATATAACATAATGATCTACGAGACCCAAAACATTTACCCATACTGTTTCAAAGAATATTTTGGTAGTGGTTTCTATTGTGATCATTCTTCTTGCAAGCAACCAATATGGCCATCCTAGAAAATTGTCAACGACCACAAATACACATCCATCACCATGCTTGGTAGAAGGAAGGCCAGACATATAGTCCATCGAGATGGATTCCTAGGGCCATTTAGGAGTGGGAAGAAGAGTATATAACCCTTGCTTCTTAATGGCTGGTTTGACAATGGCATAGGACATGCAGGATCTGATATATTTTCCAATATCTTGTTGGAGAATTCCATAGTAGAAATACTTTTGGAGTACTAGCACTATCTTCTCCATATAAAAATGTCTTATGACCAAACTATATTGGGCCTCCAAGATGATCTTGTCAGGCTCACATAAAGGAACACAAATGTGTCCCATGTGGCATAACAATGAGTTTTGGATGTGGAAATAAAGAACTTGCTTTCCATCCATCAACATCTAGTATGTGGTGCTAAATTTTGGATCATTTTTTAAAATTTGTATCCATTTAGATGTCTCATTCCCATAAGATTCGATCATAGTAGCCCATGCCACAACCGGGCATGCCCATAAGAGTCGACCACAGTGGCTCGTGCCACAACTGGTGGCCAACTGATGGAATTTGCAACATCGCTTCTTGTACCTAATGTTCAGATCAAACTATTGCAGATATGTGTAGCATTTCTGATGAAATTTTTTATGCAACATCCTTTGGTTTTGTATAAATAAGAGAGGTCAATAATCTATGTGGATGATTGTGTCCTTTGCCATAATCCAATGTTTCCACTTTTAGCAAGCAGGCATGATGGAATACATCTCTTTATCATAATTGGAGTATTTCTGGATTGTTTCAGAGAATGTCTAACTATGATAGATCATTGGATTCCCTTGGTTCTTGAGGACTTCACAAATAACATAGTTAGATGCATCTATCTCAATTTCAAATGGTTATTTTAACTCTGGAAATGTGAGCATTGGCATGGAGAAAAGGCAGTGCTTGAAGTGAATGAAGGCCTTCTACTGGGACTCAAACCCTCAAAAATTTACTTTCTCTCTACCTTTGCTAAAGTGACTGAAAGGCCAAGTGATATGTGCGAATCCTAGCACAAACCTTAGATAGAAATTGGTAAGGCCCAGGAAGTTATGAAACTCCGTTAGAGTGGTCAGGGCTAGCAAATCCTGAATGACTTGGATCTTAGCTAGATCCACATGCACACTGTTCTCATAAATGATGTAAGCCATATATTGTACCTAGTTCATTCTAAAGGTGAATTTCTCCAAGTTGGCACTATTGTGAAGATAAATACCTTTTGTGTACAGAAGAAATCTCTATAGTCCTATGAGAGGTTCTAGCAACAAACTGGACAAAATAGTGCAAAAATATCCTAGCTTATGTTAAAGAATGAAGAGTGAGAGAGAAAAGCCCACCCGAAGAATGGAAGAACAACTTTGTTGAGAAACTTTTAGAGAAATTTCCCTGAAACCCTAGTTTTTAGGATCAACACGCTTTGCGCTACTCCTAGTTCATGTTGATGCCATGTTGCAGAATATTGACGTAGCACTGCCAGTGTGACTTTTGATATGAAAACCTGTGTTGAACCTCTTTTGGTAATGTTTCCTAAACTATAGGAGAAGATTCACCTACTAGAATGTTTGAGAACAACGAGCTAGATGTTGTTAGATAGATATATGGTCGAGCTCTCCCATTTTGAGTCTATGATCCTACCTTTAGTGATCTTCCCCTTGAGATGTGGACCTTCCTCCCTCTTTTCTGGATCCTTAACTCTCTATCCCATCCTATAAATCAAGTCCCTTCCATCGCCAAATGGTTGGTCATTGCTTTCCTACATTCCTATGCTAAAAATATGCATAAATGTTACCCATGTAACTAAGGAGAAGGAGTGCTTGAATGGTCTTGGCTTGAACATGGAAATCCATTGCAAAGGAGGTCTCCAACATGATGGTTGTATCCTTCCCTTTTTGATTCATTAATATATACATTTGGTGTTTACCTTCCATAAATGTCTAAATATGTATTCATTTAACATGATGTTCCTTGATCTATCATGTAGTTTATGTTTGAATTATACTATGTATGCTCTTATATCTATTGTTATCTTTGATCTCTCTTGAAGGTATTCAGATGCAAGGAATAGCGAGGAGAGAGCCTGGAAGCTAAGGGATCGAGATCATCATGAAAGGTTGAGCGCTTAGCATGAGAGTGAGGTAGGTTTCTTTCTCTCACTTTGCATTTTTGAACATAAACTAGGAGAGTTTTGCACTAGTTTTTCCAGTTTGTTGCTACATCCTCTCATAGGACTAGAGGGATCGCTTCTGTCTGTAGAAGGGATTTGTCTTCACAAAGAAATGGCGACTCCGCCAGGGAACCTATAGCCCTTTCAACCTTTTTCTTGTGTTTGGTATTTCTATCAGTTTGACCAAATGTCAAATTATCGGCCATTTGGATTGTGTATAGGTTTGCACATTGAGTGATTACTACTTTAGAGTTTTAAGTCTAGACTGTTTGTTGAAATTCCTTTTATTTTCCCAAGATTTCTCATCCATTGCTCTTTTTCCTGGAATAGTCACACTACCAATGCATTTCTCTTGATCACACTCATGCTAAAGCCCCTGTCAGCATGGGTGTAACTGTAACAGTTGCACTGATCCCAACGAGTTTTGAAATTTTAGGGTTTTTGTCATAGGGTCAAGTGTATCTTAACATCTTATGTATTTCCCTATAATGTATGCTTGGATTTTTCAGTGTTTTGAATGTTTGTCTTGATTAATTTTCAAAATTTGTCTCATTGGATTTGAAGTGAGGTCTGATTGAGTCTTAGGGTTTTAGGAAAATTAGTCTTTGCTTGTTGTTTGTTTCTATCATTGGGATACTAGTTTTGCTGATTGATTAACTATTGTTTTTCTATGGAAATAATTGAGAAACAATATTTTCCATTTGTTTTAGCTTATATTTAAAAATTAGCTTTTCAATTGCATTAGGTCAACTTTAATTTGGAAATAATTTTTGTTTTTAATCAAGCATTGATTCATTGTTTGATTCTCAAGATGAAAGAACTAGATTATCATTTGATTCAAAAAGAAAAGTGAAAAATATTTTCACGTAAGTGCATTTGAATCGAATTTCATTTTGATTTGTTTGATGCATTAGTTGCATTAGATAATTTAAAATCAAAATAAAAAACATCATTCATGTAAGTGCATCTTAGTAAAATTAAAAATCATTTTACTCTTGAAAAGTTGCATTAATGATAGTGAGAAGAGAAAATCATTTTTACCTTTTAGCATTTCATTTGGAAAGCGAAAGTGAAATTTAGTAGAAGGAATTTTGTTTGGAGCATTATTGATAGAAACTTCTTCCTTTGATTAGTCTAGCTTTCATCGAAATAGAAATTTTCTCTTTTCTCATATAGATGCATCTTAGGCATTTAGGTGACATCATTTTGAGCCTCAAAGCTGAAACGTAATTCAAGATAGACATTAAAATTTACTGAATTATCCTAAGGATCATTTAGAGGCTAGATATGTGTTCCAGTTTCTATAAACCTAGCAGCTATCATTATCTACTACCATTATATCCTAGGGGTGATATCCCGTTCCACGTACAAAAGTATATAGGATCATTCTCCATTCCTTTAGAGTATATTGGAGGCGCTCCATTTATGGAATGTATATAGTAATTCTCTCATCGAATAATTATGAATTAGATGGTGCTAACATGGACTTTTGCTCCCCATACCATCGCGTATATATTGGGAGATCCCTCTAGGTTTCTATCCTTTAGCTAGAGGTAGTCGATTAAGCTGACTTGTGGACATGATACACCGAATACAACACTTGGGGAGATTGGTCTTCGTATGTTATGTCCTTGGTTCAGCCAAGGTGTATATCGTGGTTCACAGATACTTGGTAAACCCTTTTGCCGAGATTACCCTTTTTGATTTATTTTTTTGATTTAAAGTTCTAAAGTTTATTGCCTATGATAACATGTCTTACTTGTACAGTTTTCCTTGGCCTCATTATGTCTTATTAATGGTAGATTTTAATTAAATATAGAATAAATCACCTCCTATTCTTTTGATTTTGAGATTAGGTTACTGTGGCAGCACTGTGAAGTTCACCTCACATATCCCCTTCATAATCCGATATTGAAGGGTCATCAGAAGGAGTTCATCCTGAGATTCCAAAGTCACCTAAAGATCAAGATTTTGAACTTGACTTGTGCCAAGCATTCAACCTCTTTCTTCTCATCCTCCACCTCCAGAGTCATCTTTGTCATATTAGGAATATGAACTCAAAAGTCCTGAGGTTCCTGAATAGTTCTTGTTGTTTCCCTCGAATCGATTTTAGGATCTTTTGGTGATATCTTCTCAGTGCCCACATAGTCTATTTAATAATCTCGATGTGCCTTTGGCTCTTTATCCACATACGTTGTGGGTTCCTCCTCATCAACTGTTTCTAACCATGGCATCAGAAGGTGAGATTACATCTATGCCAACATCTCCTCGAGACCCTCCTTTAGAAGTCTGAACCAACCATACTCCTAGTTTCAGTGATGGTTCTGAATATCCATTTCTACTTAGAGCCTTTCCATATGTTCCCTCTCCTTATATGGAGAATGGCTCAAATCCACTGCCTGAAAGTAGTGAACCCTTATTTCCACTAAATTATACCTTTATTAGTCTGCTTCTGGAACTTATCCTTTAGGAGTTGGTAATCCTTTGGAACAAGGCTCATATTAGCAAGAAGGAACCTATCAATATCCACAAGGAACCTATTAGCAAAAAGGACCTTATTTGCAATAAGGACCTCTCATGTAACAAGGGTTTTATCAACAACCATTAGAACAGCAAGGTTAATTGTTGCATCAACAGGGTCAACCATTACATTAGCAAGGAAAATCGTTACATCAAAACCCTATGCTCAATACTCCTCATAGGGTTCATATCCTCCTTCTGGTTCTCAACAGACTATGTCGATTCAATATCAAACCTATCTTGGTAAGAACCCACCTCAGTGAGGGTAGATTCAACCTCTGTATTGTCAAAATTTCTCCCAATGGGGGTAGTATCAAAATCCCTATGGTCAAAATCCGCCACTATGGGGAAAAATCAGTACCAACAAGGTTGGAATCCTCAATATGGACCTTATCAAAATTCCTTTCATTCCTTTTAATCCTCAATTTTCGTTTTTAGATACATTGGAGTTACTAGACGTGTCAAGGCTTACAAACGACTCAATAATCTATTCACCATATTGGTCTCTGGTTCCTACAAAAATTCCTAGTGATTGTCGAAAATTCCAAGGGAAGTCTAACGAATAACACCAAGATCATCTTGTGACCTGCCATTTATGGTGTTTTTCCAACTCTTGGGTCGATGATTCTATTTGACTACGTCTTTTCCAGTACATTTTGACAGGTCAAAGATTTCAATACCTTGGCTATGGCTTTTCTCTCTCATTTTCAACTACTAGTTCGATATGAGACTAGGATCGATCTCCTAATGTCTTTGAAATAGACAACTTGCACTCACATCTCCAATCACATCCATGAATGGAGGCATTAGTGTCATCTTATTGAGTTCGAAATCCCTAATGAGATTTTAACTGAATGGTTTCCTAATTAATTTTTTAATCAAATTTCCAAAGCATAGCTATGGGTGGATATGTGACTGAAGAATAAGCCATCATCCATGCTTCATATCTAGATTTGGTATATTCACAATCTTGCATGCTATATGATCTCTTACCTCATGCCCTAGGACCTTCAACTGATACAACATATTCACAACTGTTGGAGACACGACCCATTGATGCTATTATTGGGTCAGTGGATCAAACCTCTAGTAATGCTTCTTCTTCTTCTACGAAGCATAAGTTTTTTCCTGTTACTGGACTTTCTCCTCATGTGAATACTCCTAAAAATCATAGTAAAATTTCTTAGGTGAATGTTTTCCAATCTAACACAGCGGATAGAGCACCGAAAGGGAAAAAGAAGGGTAAAGGTAAGGCTAAATATGATACCGCAAAACACAGTTCTCCTAAACTATCTGCTGATGATACATCCAAACGCAAGTTGAAATATCCTTGTCTTATATGTGGCGAACATCATCATGCCAAGGATTATCCCCGTCGCCCCAAGGTTAGTAATCTATTAAAAGTCACCCCAAGGACACCGACCATGTTGAAAGAATCATTTCCATCACAATAGAATCAATTGGAAAATCAACCCCAATCCTCTACATCTTCACACTCTCAACATTTTATGAGTGGTAGGGCACCTACCTCTGTTGCTACTCGATCAAAATATTATCAGAATCCCACCAAAATGGTTGTTAAAAATGATGCGACTAATACACCTTCTACTTCCACTCTACCCAATTATGGTCCTCTTTGTGTTGAACTACCTATTAATTATTCCATTATTTGACCACATCTCAAAGGTGTTCCTCGAAATTCATTGTATAATATGAGTGCATGAGATACTCAACATTATAATATTGTGAAAGATTAGGTCAAGAACCTTCGGCGATGTAAACTTTGGAAGTCCTCCAAACTCATCCATCACAAATAAAATCATTACTACCCTCTATAAGAGGGATTGATCCTACAGATTAAAATCTGATTACTTTTGATCTTGAAAACCACATTCGTTGTCTCCCACATCTACTTGACTTTATTATAAAATTTGTTATCAAAGGGAAGACTTTTCATGAAACTGTTATTAATGAGGGTGCTTCTACTAACATCTTGTCCCTTTCATGTTGAAAATCTATTGGCTCTCCCACTCTCAACCAGTCCCCTAATACATTGGAAGCTTTCTACGGTACAGGTTCTCATCCATATGGTATTCTTAATCACTTGCCAATTCAATTGGAAGGAGAAATTGTTAACCTAGAAGTAGAAGTCGTCAATGCCAATCTGAATTATTATCTTCTACTTGGTCATAGCTAGGCCCATGCAATGTTTTAAGTGTTCTCTACACTATTTCGTTTGCGCCATTTTCCTAATCAAGGGAAAATAGTCATTGTCGATCATTTGGCCTTTTTCTCTTCCAACTCCTCAAATGGAAATGTGCCTTATGTTGGCAATATTGATATCCCTTACGAGAGTGTTGGGGTGGGTTTATTCAAAGACTCTTCCCTTATGGGAGCCTTTTTAGTTCCACATCCGAATGTCTCTTCATTTAACATGGTCTCGACTAGTCACGATCCCTGGGTATTTCCCTGTCCCGATTAGATTGGATGTTTTGGCGATATCATGCTGCTTAGCCCCATAGAAAAAGCATATCAGGTTGTCTTTTCGGCTTTGGTGACTACTTCTGAAATTCATGATCATTTCATTATGAGTCTAGATGCATATTCTAAATTTTCCTAGCTCGGTTCCTTGGATTCTCCAGATCCTATGAATGAGACATTTCCAACTGATGAGGGTATCATGAAATTTTTTCCTATTGACGAAACCCCATGGTATGATGCCCATCATCATTCCTCCTTTCTTGCAAGCCTTGGTGAGATTTATTCTTGTCTAGAAACCCTTTTTTGAGTGTACCAAATCTTTTGCTTCAAATACCTATTTTGGTTCATGAAGTGTTGTCCAAAGGATACATGGATAATATTTTGGAAACCATGCCCAACGACATCTCATTTAAACCTGGGATTGTCAAAAATTTCACTTGGGGGAACCTGTTTCTCATTACGACCTTAAGATTTTTGCATCCTCCTGTATGAGACTTTTTCACCTATTTTTTACCATTCACCCATTTTTGCAATGGGGCATTGATTTTATCACTCATAACCCTCATTCGCCCAGAGGGATGGGCACATTGTCATGTATCATTTCATTGATTGGCTGAGTCAACGCTTACATGTCATGCCAATGGTAAAACTATTTTTACCTTCTTTTGATTGATTGCCCAAGTCCCGAAATGGGATCCATCTAAAAAATCATTATGCATGATTTTGTGTAAATACTTTGTATTAGTGTGTTTTTCATTAGTGTGCAATTCGTTTTTGTGTGTTTGTTTTCTTTTGCAAACATTTTTTCCATTGCTTACAGTGTGTTTTACTTGGTTTGTAGATGTCATCAAACATTTATGTTGGTTTCACTAATGGCGCTTGTCATATTACACTTAAGTTATCTTGCGCCGCATCAAAAATATATGACCCTAATGGTGAGTTAGTGAAATTACAAGGCATATGTTTAGGTCGTACCACTAATAACATTGTCGAATATAGTGTGGTTATTGATCTTTTGTCAGAATCCATTTTTCTTGGAATTAGATAGTTACTTATTAATCACGATTCACAGCTCATTGTACTACAGCTTAACAGACAATATTTAGTCAGAAACCCTCAAATTCTGAGAATAAATTTACGAGTTTGTCTCTTGGAATGAGACTTTCATTATATCACTTGTCAACATATTCTGAGATGTTTGAACAAATTACCAGATACATTAGCTAATTACGTTTTGGATAGACATTTGCATCATATGTAAGCATCAAGGGAAACCTGTATATATAATATATATATATATATCTAATATATATCTATATATATATTATATAGTATATATATATATATATATATAATATATATATAATATATATATATATATAATATAATATATATAGATAGATAGATAGATATAGATATATATATAAGGTTGTAGAATGTATGTTACATCAAAATATCAAAATGTATGTTCTGAGACACATGGCTTCTGAAGCCTACATAAGTGCATACAAATGAAAACTAGAGACAACTATCTGCCAATGTGGTGCTCATGGTAGCATGAAATCCCTCTAATGACTCGGTTCAGCAACTGACACAGTCTGGCAAGAACCCATACAATATTCCTTTGATATTGCAGTGGCACCTCACAATAGCCATGTATTCTGGAATGCCCCTTGTCAAGACTTCTAGGTTACGTTCCACCACTACGATCGGGTCATGTCCCTCCTGATAAGTAGCATCCTCTATCTATCATGCCACTTGCTTGACTATCAGAGAAACCCTTGGAGGTCTCTCTGATCCAACATTTGCAAAGCTCACAAGTGTCAAATCTCAGTACACATATAAAAAAAATCAAAATCTTCAAAAAATTTAAAAAATGGTTTTTAATTGCATTAGTCCACTATGTTCCTAGTGGAAGTGGAAGGTCGAAATGTCCACAGAAATCCATTCCATTGTATGTCCAATCATTTACCATGATTAGTTGCTATAGTATCTATCCAAAAAATGCTGGAGGAAATGACATTCATTGACCACCTCCCTGTCGAGGCAGCAACTCACCCTACCTCAACAACCGTGGATCCCTCAACATTGGAGCATCCAATTCTATCCACTGATATGTAAACAATGGTACATGTTCCAAGAAGAATGTCACCAAGATAGATCCCTAGCTACACTATTTCAACTTTCTTGACTTGCATTTCATTAGTTGGCTCAAGTTGACCAACAATCCTTCACACCAATTAAAAATTGTGGGACTTAGAAAATCAATGGCGTATTGGAAATGAGACTTTGTTGTTTCATGCAAAAATGAAGCCCCATTTATTTGGGCCATGGTATGGATAATTGTTCTTAGTGGGAGATTGGTGATGGTATTTATGTTTATCTTCCCACTCCGAGTTTTCCAAGTGCCTGGGTAATGTCTTGCAATCAACATATTTGTACTTTCCCCTCCAATACGAGAACCAGATAACTAAATCTATTTCCCCTTTTCGACAAATCATAATGAAATAGATGTTTAGGACATCTATCTCAAGTTCTTAGTCCCCAATCATGAACAGTTGGCAATCTACATCCCACCAACTAATCAAATGTTGTATTAACTCAACATCTCTCCTAATCCAAGAATCGAGAAGAATTTTAGTAACCCACATGCTCCAACGACATCTATGCAATTTGGGTATTGGGTTGCTTGATGGTCTTCTGCCTCATTCCCTCTCTCTTTCCATTCGATCACCATTTCTCGTTGATTGATGTATGGAGCATCAACTAATTGCATGAGAATCTATAGAAACAAATTAAAAAATAAATCATTAAACACAGAGGATTTTTCAAAAAAATTATAACTTTGCACGAGTACGTCTATCTATATAGTTTTTCGCGTTAACACAATCAACCACCAGGTGAGCAGTAGAGGTCCGATGGGTAAAATATGCATTGATTGCCCTCGACATAAATTTTTGTCAAGACCTCCTTACTACCTACCTATGGATGAAAACACATAAAATCATAATGAAAATGAAGAGAAGGGATAGATCTCTTACCTGCAACAAAGAAATCAAAGAATGATATCTTGGATTGGTTGCACTCCTCACCTGAAGATTGGGGAAAAATAAGATAAAAAATTTCTATGAATTACAAAATGTGAAATGGTAATTTTCTTTTCACTTGTGGAGTTTTTAGAAGTTTTTAAAAGATATTTTTTCCAAACTAGGGCATATTTTACTTATATTTTAATATTTTTTCTCGAAGGTCAATAATGTGCGTTCACTTGTGCAGTGAAAGGTCGTAGAGAAATGGTGGTGGTGATTAATTTTGACCAATTCAACGAAATTTATTTTATCACTTTTTTGGACTTGTAAAATAAACGAAAAAGGAACCCCCTCTACTCATCTTTAAGCTCTTTTTTGACTCTCGAAATATGAAAATATTGCCGAGTACTTGTCATTTTGAGCTCATTAAAGTAATTGAAATGAAATTTGCTCTGTATAAATTTAATCCTTTTTCGGACAGAGATAGACTATTGTACGAAAAAGGAATACCTTAGTCAAACATGGCTTCATTAGACTTGTAAAACTTAAACGACGTAGGACTCATCACCATGACAAGATCTAGTCTCTCCTTCCTAGGACTCATTAAATTTACTAGGATGGATTCATCTGAAGGATGGACTTATATGACAAGCATGTTCTATCCCCTTCAACCTTGCAATAAAAAATAAATGGGTTACTTGCTCGAAATAATGGTGAAAATGAAAGTGAACACCTCTTGTATTTTGTGTAAAGGTGACATGTACCTCTTGAGCATGACAATTATCTGTTGCTCATGTCAGTTTTGGGTTATCCTCACTTCATCAGTTGCCTTTCTAGGTTTTGGGAATCCATGTTGCCTCTCATCTGATTATGCTACACTATCATCATGACCTTTGATCCTATGATGAGTCAAATGCTAACAAACTCCAGAGTCGTGTCACTGATATGTTTAAGATAATTCTCATCTACAGTCTTTTACCACTTATACATTGTCTAACCTTTCTGCAACAGTCTTGAATCAAAGTTACCTACTCTACTACATATTTTTTTTTGTGTCAATGATGTGGGATACATTATGTCCCTCCTTCGATGGATCACTTCCTGTTGACTTCAACTAATTATCTAGGAATATGATCTAGTTTAGTTGCTCTAGAAGATGATCTACCATGATTAGTTGTTGTCACATCCATCTAAAAATTGTGAGAGGACATGAAGTTTGGTGACCACTTCCCTGTCGAGGGATCATCTCACCCCACCTCGGCAACCATAGATCCTTGAGCACTTGTCCATCCACTTCTATCCACTGATATATGAACAATTGCACATGTTACAAGAAGAATGTCACCAAGATAGATCCATAGCAAACTGTTTCGGCTTTCCTGACTTGCATTTCATGTTTTGGCTCTTGATGCTGACCAATAATCCTTCATACCAGTCAAACATTGTGGGACTTAAACATTCAATGGCATACTAGAAATGAGAATTTGTTTCTTCTTACAAAGCCTAAGCCTCAGCTATTTGGGCCATGGTATGGAGAGTTTTTCTTAGTGAGAGATTGGTGATGGTATTTATATCTATCTTCCCACTCTGAGTTTTTTGAGTGCCGACGCAATGTCATGCAATCATCATATATGTACTCTCCCCTCCAGTATGAGAACCAAACAATTGAATATATTGTCCCCTTTTGGAAAAAATCATAATGAAATACATGTCTGTGACAACTATCTCAAGTTCTTGGTCCCCAATCATGAACAGTTGGTGATCTACATCCCACCAACTAATAAAATGATGTAGTGACTCAGCTTGGCACCTAATCCCAGGAATCTAGAAGAATTTCAGTAACCCACATGCTGAAAGGCAAGATATGCAATTTGGTTCTTGGGTTCCCTGATGATATTCTTCTTCATGCCATCTCTCTTTCCATTTGATCACCATTTTTTTTTATTTACCTATGGAACATCCATTAAACAAGTTTTCATGAGCATCTATGGAAACAAATTTGGAAATAAATCATTAAACATGGAGGATTTTTCAAAACATGTATAACTCTGTGCCAACACATCTATCTATATTTTTTTACGAGCTTGCATCGCCCTGACACAATTGATCACAGGGTGAGAAGCACGAGTTCAATGGGTAAAACCTGCGTTGATCACCATCAACATAAATTTGTGTCAATCCTTCCTTAATTCCTATACTATGGATGAAAACACATAAAATCATAATCAAAATGAAGAGAAGGGACAAATCTCTTACCTGCAGCAAATGAATCGAAGAACGATGTCGTAGATTGGTCACACTCCTCGCCTGAAGATCAGAGGAAAATGGGGTAAAAAGTGCTCTCTCATTTACAAAATGTGAAATGGTAAAAATTATTTTCACTTTTTGAGATTTTATATGTTTTTAAAAGATATTTTTACCAAATTAGGGCATATTTTACTTATATTTTAATATTTTCTCTCGAAAATTAGTAATTTGTGTGTTTGCTTGTGTAGTGACATGTCATAGATAAATGGTGATGGGGATTAATTTTGAATTAAATAATGAGTTTTATTTTATCACTTTTTCAAACTCGTAAAAAATAAATGAAAAAGGAACCCCCTGGACAAATCTTTAAGCTCTTTTCTGACTCTCAAAATATGAAAATATTGTCGAGTACCTATCATTTCAAACTCATTAAAGTAAATGAAATGATGTATGCTCAGTATAAGTTAAATGTTTTTTGAACTAAGATAGAGTATTGTATGAAAATGGAATACCTTAGTCGAACATGGCTAAGAGGTTGTCTTGGATATTATTTTCTACCTTTTTCGATTCAAGAGACTATTTACAAAAAGGGACCTTTGGAGTTTTATTTTTTACCTCTTTTTCAAACTCTCTAAACATGAAAAAAATGTTGAGTTACCCCTCTGTCACACTTGTAAAACCTAAATGACGCAGGAATCATCACCATGACAAGATTGAGTTCCACCTTCCTAGGACTCTTTAAATTTACTAGGATGGATTCATCCGAAGTATGGACTTATTGGAAAATCATATGCTATCCCCTTCAAGTTTGTATAAAAAGTAAATGGGGTACTCAATAGAAACATTGGGAAAATGAAAGTGAAAAAATCTTGTATTTTGCGTAAAGGTGACATGTCACTCTTGAACATGACAATTATTTGTTGGTCATATCAGTTTTGGGTTATCCTACCTTCATCACTTGCATTCTTGGGTTTTGGGAATCCATTTTTCCTCTCATCTATGTATTCTTCGTTGTCATCATGACATTTGATCGTATGATGAGTGAAATGTTGCCAAACTCTAATGTATTGTCACAGATATGTTTAAGAGAAGTCCCATCTATAGCGTTTTATTATTTATACATTGTCTGACCTTACTACCATAGTCTTGAATCAAAGTTACCTACTCTACTACATATTTTGTTTCGTGTCAATGATGTGGGATACATAATTGCCCTCCTTTGACGGATCACTTCCCGTCAGCTTCAACTCATTATCTCGGAAGATGATTTGTAAACTCCCTTTCGGTACCTTAGAGCTTGCATTCCTCAATGGAAATTTCTTCACATTCGACAATAGGTTTATATCATTAGCCTTTGATCAAATGATTCTATGGGTATTCGACTTCAGCCTCACTATTCATGCTTGTGGATTGTGTTTTTGTACCTTGAGAGCCATTTTCATTATTGGTCGTTTCTCTCATGCCTATTAACAGTTTACATAATTGACTAGTAATCAGGTGGTTTTATATCATGTTTGACTTCGACACATCTATTCAAATGATAGAATTTGTACATTGATCAATCAAGACAGAGATGAAGACTTTTGGTTTCATCTGATAAATCCAGCTTACGAGGAGTTATTGAGTATTCATGATTCTTTAAATGGTCTTTCTCATACAGATCGTTGTGCCAATGTCGTGGGGCCATAGACATGATCCCTTCTAGTCAGATGGCTACGTCCATGTCATGGATCCATGCACATGATCCCTTCTAGTCATATGGCTGCACCCGTGTTGTGGATTTATGTATTGTTAGATGCATATTCATAGATGTTTCATTAGGGTTATATATCATAGATTTCATATATTTATATTGTATCATGTTTGATTTGTAGGTCTCTTGGTGGTGTTTTTACAGGTTTTTTCCTTGACTTGTAAATCATTTCACCCATCACTCCATGTTTTGCCTTCATTCTTTAGTGCATCTATTACATAGTATTTTGTGACACTTCCCATCTCATATCTAGAAGCATCAAAATGACAAAAAATTTCAAAGTGTGCTCACCATGAAATAGATACAAAAACATCCTTGAAGAATGGAAGAAGAACTTCCTTGAGAAAATTTTTCAGAAACTTGCCTAAAGCCCTAGTTTGCAGTTCTGGCTAGAGCAGAGCAATGAGGACCCTCGGTCAAGTGCATAGACCGTTGACCCATGGTAACACGCGTTGGCGCAAATTGACAAAACCAGAGGCCAAATCAAGAAACGGGGGTGGTTTTTGATATGCGACCAACAATAAAGCGCTAATCACGTTTCACAGGGTGTCCCCCTCAGTGAAGGAAGGCCTCGAAATTCCCATACCCGAAATTGCTATAAAATTTGGAAAAATTAATGCATTCGGTTGCGTAGCATAGGATTCCACAAACCGGTAGGATATTGGAAGGCCTCGAGGTGGCAAGCAGTTTTGATTGAGTCTCGCCTGATGCCACACATCGAGCTACACACGTCACGCAGACGAGAGAGAAAATTACCTGCATCGGATGGGTAAACATCGTGCAACTTGTTTACTTGATATGAAGGATGACTCTAGGATCTAGAGGGGGGTGCCTAATCAATGGCGGAGATGCATTACGATGACTAACTAGATTTGACAAGTCAAAAAGCAAGATGAGAGGGGATTTGAAGTTCGACGTTGATGATGAGTTGGCAAACGATTTATGTTTCATGAGTGATCTTGAAGCAAACAGAATTAATGGCCATTCAAAAATGATTCAAGGAATCTAACACCCAATTTGTTAGAAAATAGGTGGCCACCTCCCTACGAGGCATTACCGAGTAATGACGTAGAGCAGAGGAATTCGTACAGACAGAGGTAAGGAAACCAGAAGGCTGGGAAGCGGAAATGAACAGTCAAAAGAACATATTGGCTTTAAATTCATGACCTAGCAGAAGGAAAAAAGAAAACAACACAAGAAGGTAGATAGCTAAGAGCAGAAAACAAAGAGTAGAAGCCGAGCTGACCTAAAGGGAGAATCGAGCCAGATAGAGCTAGAGAGAGTCAGAGAGTCTGTGTACTCCATAGAAGGCTTGAGAGGCTCAAGAAAAATCCTTGGCATATGCCTGTCATACTACTATGACCATTAGAGGTCAAATTTTAGTAAGGAGATTCTGTGCACTCCATTCCTACCGACTTTTATATATTTAGCAAGGCTCTAATTGAGCTCACTTTGTAAAAATCTTGCTTAAAAACATAATGGAGAGGCCACCACTTAGAGCTGGACTAGGAGATGTCACCCAAGAGCATTGGGGGAACTCCTTATTAAACTTGTTGTCTTACATGTTTTCCTGTAATGTTTTCTCTAACAGCCTCAGTGTCTATGTATTTTTCAATCTTATTGATCCATTGCATAAGGTAACATAGGCACATCCATGCACATAACTCTATAATACCTTTAATTCTTTGTCCTAGATAAATTCTAGATCAAGTGGTATGGAGCTCTAGGTTGCTAAGGTTAGACAAGCTTGTGCTGGATCTTGTTGTTGAATGTTAACTAGATCAAAGCTTAAATTAGGCGAAGGAGAGTTGGCTAAAACTAACTCAGAAATTGGAAGAGTCTATTCTAAGAGGAAAATGTCAAAAGAAAATCCCTTGGAATCAGACCCCCAATTCATGGATAGTTTTATGACCATGAGATCCATGGTGGAGGAAATGTATAGGGAATTTAAGAAAAATAGAGATGAAGATTCATCAAACTCCAAACAAGACAAAGGAGTAGAAGAATCTCTCCTCCATGACCACTCTAAAGGCAAAGGGAAAGAAGAAAAAATTCTCATGCCTCCTAATAGCCCTGAAAATAAAAACAAGACATATTTGAATAAATCAGATGTTAAACTTGATTTACCAATATATGATGGAGAGTTGAATGTAGAGAAGCTAGATAATTGGATCAGATAGATTGATGTTTATAGTAGAGTGTAGAGCATTGATTCAAACAAGAGTAAGGTTCAGTTAGCCAGCCTACGCCTTAGAGGCACTACCTTGGTATGGTGGGAAGGTAGGACACAAGTTGACATGAAGAAACATGCTAAGATTCTTTCTGTCTGGAGTGAATTTGTTTACGCAATTAAAATGAAATTCTATCCACTAACCTATATGCAACAAGCCATGATGAGCTGGCAAACTCTTCAACAACTAAAAGGGCAAAGTGTACAAGGTTACACCTAAGGATTTAGGAAAAGATCTTTGATTCTAGGAATTTCTTTAGAATCACCTGAGACTCTATTGAAGTATATAGGTGGTCTACATAGCTACATGAGGCACACTATCCTCATGTTTATTCCCACTAGTATAGATGAGGTATCCGTTCAGGCTACGCATCTAGAAGCTAGAGGTAAGAATGGGAACCCAGAAGTTGGGGGATCATCCAAACCCACTGCAAGCAAAAATAAGGAGAAAAGAAAACAAAAATGGAAAGAGAGGAAGAAAAACGTTGTACAGAAAAGCATGTCTTCATGCACTCACTATAAGAAGCATGGGCATGATGATGAACACTGTTGGATTCTACATCCGGAGCTGAAACCTAAGATGTTCGAGGGCAAGAAGAAGAAGACAATTGTAGCTATTCAAAAGGATTTGGGATCAGAATCAGGAGATGAATCAACAATCGCAGCCACAGGTATAAAAGGTAACAATTCTGAAGCATCTACTAGTAATTTTGCACAATCTACTGATAATGAAGAAAATGAGGGAAAAAGACATGAGCTTTTCCATATTCGAGTTATTTCCAATCATCAAAATTTTGATATGTTTTTTGATAGTGGCTCACAAGTAAATTTAATTTCTGAAGTAATTGTAAAGAATTTGGGATTACTAACCACACCTCACAAGAAATCATATCCATTAGGTTGTTTATGTGATAAAGCAAAGCTACAAGTGACTAGAGAATGTAAAATTAAGTTTTCTTTTGGGTTAGCATTTGCAGATGAGGTTGAGTTAGATATAGGTCCTTTGGATATATGTGGAATTTTTTTAGGAATTTCTTACTTGTATGATAGAAAAGCTATTTTCTATAGAGCTGAGAACAAGTATTTACTCACTAAATATGGAATCGAATATATTGTAAGAGCTCATAAGCTCAAGAATAATTATACTCTCATAAACTCAGGGCAAATGAAATGAATTGTAAATTCATGCAAACAATTTTTACTGATGGTTGTAAAGGAAAAGAAACCTGATAAAACCAATGTATTTGAGGGTTGTGATGCTAAAAAGCAAGATGATTTAGAAAAAGTTGTTTCAGAATATGATATATTGTTTGAATAACCTAAAGGTCTTCCGCCCAAGAAGGAAGTAGTGCATGATATTAATTTACAGGAAGATGCTCCATTTCCTAACATCGTAATGTACAGGTTGTCCATTTTAGAGAATGAAAAAATCAAGAAGCAGGTACAGGAACTGCTCAAGAAGGGGTTCATTAGACCTAGCACATCACCTTGTGGGTCTCCAATTGTTTTGGTGAGAAATAAAGATAACGATAAAAAATCATTATCCCCTTTCTCATATAGATGATCTATTAGGTCAGTTGAAAGAAGTTGTTTATTATTCCAAGTTATACTTGCATAGTGGCTATCATCAGGTCGAAGTTCCAGAGCAAGATGCATGGAAGACTGCTTTTAAAACAAAGCAGGGATTGTATGAGTGGTTGGTTATGCCTTTTGGCTTAACTAATGCTCCTGATACATTCATGAGAGTAATGAATGATGTACTTAGACCTTTTCTAGATGATTTTTTTAATTGTATATCTGGATGACATTCTTATATTCAACAAAACGTGGGAAGAACATTTAAAGCATATTAAGCAGACTCTAGATGTTTTGAAAAGAGAAAACCTTTATGTTAAACTCTCAAAATGTTAATTTGGCAAAACATCTTTGAATTATTTGGGGCATGAAGTAGGGGGTGGTGAATTGAATATAGATCCCTCTAAGGTTGTAGTCACTGTAAATTGGCCTAAACCCAAATCTACTATAGAATTTAGAAGCTTCTTAGGAGAAGCACAATATTGGAGAAAGTTTATTTCTAACTTTTCCTTAATTGCAGCTCCCTTACATGCTTTAGTAGGATTGAACAAGGTGTTTCAGTGTGGATGCAAACAACAAAAGGCCTTGACACCTTGAAGGAAAAGATTAGTACAACACTAGTACTAGGACTGCCCAATATTCAAAGACCATTTGAGATTGAAATAGATGCCAATGACTATGCCATGGGAGCAGTGTTGATGCAACATGGTAAACCCACATGTTATCATTTTGAGACATTTAATTATACAGTAGTTAACTATCCCATATATGATAAGAATTGTATGCATTAGTACAGAGTGTGAAAAAGTGGAAACAATACTTAATGAGAAAAGAGACAGTGATACATACTGATCATCAACCACTTCAATATATACACTCCCAAACTAAGTTGAAGCAATCAAGACACTATAGATGGATGGGTTTTCTACAATAGTTTCATTTAGTCATCAAATATAAAAAGGGCATACACAATAAAGTTGCAGATATGTTGTCCAGACCAATTCAGTATTGCATGAGAGCTACATTAAACAATATTCTCAAGATATAGATTCTAAAGATGTATATGCAACTTTAAGTCGAGGAAAATGAGTAGAAGAATTGGATTATCATGTTAAGGATCAAATCTTGTATCATTTTGGGAAGCTATGCATTCCACAAACTAAAAGAGTAAAGATAATTTGAGAAGCACACACTTCTCTAATTTGGTGTAAGTAAAACAGTTGCACAGCTGTAAAGATTTTGTTATTGGCCAAAAATGATTGAGACGGTTTCTAGATATGTAAGAGGGTGTACCATGTGTGTTAAAAGCAAGCCCAACAATAGAAAACTAGGTTTGTACACTCCACTACCAGTTCCTTCTCATCCTTGGGAAAGTGTTTCCATGGACATTGTTTGAGGACTGCCTCAATCTAGGAAAGGTCATGTTGTGGATAGGTTCAGAAAAATGTGTATTTTAATACCTTGTAGCAAATATATTACAGCTTAACAAACTGCAAAGTTGTTCTTTCAACATGTATGGGTTCATTTTGGATTACCCACTCCCATAATATCTTATCGAGACACTCGATTTGTTGGGAAATTTTGGTCGAGCTTGTGGGAATTGATGGACACCAGGTTGAAGAAGAGCACAAATTTTCATCCGCAAACAGATGGCTAAATAGAAGTGGTCAATAGGAAAATGATCCAGTTACTTAGAGGCTATTGCAACAAGCATCTCAAACTTTGGGATGAACATTTATGTTATGTGCAACATGCTTACAACCAAGCTAAAAATTCTTCTACACAGAGATCTCCTTTTGAGACCTGTTTTCATTTCACACCAAGGTCTCACTTGGATTTTGTCTTCAGTAAAGACATAGCAGTTGATGGACAGAGTGATGTGGACAAGGCAACCAAGTTCATTGAACAAATCCAAGAGATTCACCATGCAGTACATGAATAGTTGGAAAAGAGCCAAGTCAAGTGCAAGGCAAGGCATGACAAGCATCAGATGGAGCATAGTTTCCAAGTTGGTGATCAAGTCTGGCTATATATCAGCAAAGACATAATGCAAGGTGAATGTAATAAGTTGAAGCCAATAAGGTATGGACCTTTCAAGATACTTGAGAAAATTGGTGAGAATGCTTTTCGCCTTGATCTACCAGCTTACATGCGCATCTATTTAGTTGTTAATGCAGACAACTTGAGACTATTTGAACCTTCATTAATTTAAGATCCCAAAGAGTAGAGTCAATTGCATTCTACTGATGATCTATTGCCTGAATATCTTAATGAATTGCAGGAACATATAGTTCTGGACAGGAAGGTAAGAACTACGTGTAGAGGGGATGTTGAATACCTCAGGATTGGACTCAAAGGCTCGACGGACAATAGTGAGAAATGGATAGAAATTGAGAAAAAAAGGAAGCAATACCCTCACTTGATTGATGCTTAAAAGAAAACCAACTTTTGGGGGTCGAAAATCTTTTTCAGTGGGAAGGCCGTGATTCGAATTGGATCGTAAAACGCTTTCTAAGTTTTAATGATTGTTTCAAATTATGCTAAAATATTTAAGTCCTAGAAAAATCAAAGCTATCAGAAGGAATCCTCATAATAGTTGTAGTTGTGGCTAGAGCAGAGCAACGAGGACCTTTGAGTGAGCACGCAGATCGTTGGCCCATGGTAATGTGCACTGGCGCAAATTGGCAAAACCAGAGGTGAATTCAAGAAACGAGGGTGGTTTCTGATACGCGATTAGAGCTAATCATGTACTGCAGGGTGTCCCCCTTAGTGAAGGAAGGCCTCGAAGTGCTTGGACACAAAATCGCTATAAAATTCAGAAAAGGTAATGGATTCGGTTCCGTAGCACATGATTCCACAAACCGACGGGATATTAGAAGGCCTCGAGATGGTAAGCAGTTTTGACTGAGTCTCGCCCAATGTTACACATTGAGCGACATGAGTTTGGTGGATGAGAGAGAAAATCACCCACATCGGACGTGTAAACATCGTGTGACTTCTTCGCCTAATATGAAGGACAACCGTAGCATCTGGGTGGGGCCCAGATCAATGACGGAGATGGGTTCTGATGGCTGACCAGATTTGACAAGTCAAAAAGCAAGATGATAGGGGATTTGAAGTCCGACATGGATAATGAGTTGGAAAATGATTCATGCTTTGTGGGTGATCTTGAAGCAAACAGAATTAATGACCATTCAAAAATGATTCAAGGAATCTGACACCCAGTTCGTTAGAAAACAGGTGGCCACCTCCTTGCGAGGCGTTACCCAGTAATGATGACGCAAAGCAAAGGAATTCGAATGTACAAAGGTAAGGAAACCAAAAGGTTGGGAAGTGGAAACGAATAGTCAAAAGAATAGGCTTTCTTTAAAGCTATGGCCTAGTAGAAGAAAAAAGAAAACAACACAAGAAGGCAGAAAACTAAGAGCAGAAAACAGAGAGTAGAAGCTGAGTTGGCCTGAAGGCAGAATCAAGCCAAATAGAGCCAAAGAGGGTTAGAGAGTCTGTGTACTCCATAGAAGGCTTGAGATGTACAAGAAAACTCCTCAGCATAGGTCTGTCATACTATTGTGACCATCAAAGGTCGAATTTAAGTAAGGAGAGTCTGTGCACTCCATTCCTACTAACTTTTATCTGTTAGTGAGGCTCGAATTGAGCTCACTTTTGTAAAAATATTGCTTAAAAACATAATAGAGAGGCCACCATTGAGATTTGAACTGGGAGACATAGCCCAGGAGAATTGGGTGAAATCATTATTAAACTTGTTGTCTTACATGTTTTCCTGTGATGTTTTCTCTAACTGCCTCAATGTCTGTGTATTCTGCAATCTTATCGATCCATTGCATAAGGTAACATAGGCACATCCATGCACATAAGTTTGTAATACCTTTAATTCTTTATCCTGGATAAGTTCCAGATCAGAAAACCTATGTTGAACCTCTTTTGGCATTATTTCCTAAAGTGGAGGAGAAGCTTCGCGTGCTAGAATCTTCGACAACTTCAACCTAGATTTTGTTGGATAGAGATATGGTCAAGATCTCCCATTTTGAGTCCTTGATCCTACCTTTAAGGATATTCCCCTTGAGATGTGGACCTTCCTCCCTCTTTTTTGGATCCCTAACTCCCTCTCCCATCCTATAAATCAAGTCCCTTCCATCCCCAAATGGTTTGTCATTGTTTGCCGACATTCCTATGCTAAACCTATGCCTAAATTTTGCCCATCTAAGTAAGGAGAAGGAGTACCTGAATGGTCTTGGTTTGGACTTGGAAATACACTACAAAGGGGGTCTCCAACATCAAGGCAATGGTTCCCTTTTTGGTTCATTACGATATACATCAGGTGTTTACTTTCCATAAATGTTTAAATATTTATCCATTTAGCATGATGCTCCTTGATTTGTCATGTATTTTATGTTTTAATTATATTATGTATGCTCTTGAATCTCTTGTTGTATTTTGATATCTCCTCGAGGTATTTAGATTCAAGCAATAACAAGGAGTGACTTTGTAATCTAAGGGATCGAGATCATTGATCCAGGTCCTAGTCTGACAAAGGACCTTTCGAAGACCTTTTACTTAAGTAATGTGTTAGATAACATTTTTAAAAGAAAATAAATGAATAAATCTACATGCTATAAAGAAGAGGAACATGAAAATTGTCAGCACATGAAATACAAGAATCTGATAACGTAGTTTTTCCAGGAGGGACTACGTCTCGAGGCCCCAGTGTCAAGATGGTGTAGGCCACTGCATTAGGTGTTGTCAATAGTGATGATGTGCATAAGAGATGATGTCGCTATCATACAAGGAAACTTCCCTCACGTAGGAGTGGCTACAAGAGATGTTCCACTACATGAACTCTTAGTCAAAAGGACTCCTATCAGTATGACACAAAATCATGCACGATGATGATCCTGCCAACATGGCATAAAAGGGATCTCAATGAAAAAATGCATGGTGACACATGAGTATCCCAACAACATACAACAAAGGGATCTCAAAACACAACATGAATAATCATGACAGAAGTACATCACATAGATGATTCCACATCACATCAAGCAGGAATCATGAGACAAGTAAGAAACAAGATCCCACATCAAACATCAAACAAGGATTTGTGCAACACAATGCATAACAAAAGAAGTACATGAACACACTGCATATACCTCATGTCCTGGGGCCATCTGAAGAAGTGGATGTCAAACTACTGAAGCTACTTGGACCATCAATATCATGGCATCAAATCTGATAGAAATGGTTGCTCACACATGAACGTTGACACCTGCACTCCACTTAGAAAAGTGGCTGAAAGATAGAATGAGAAAATGGAGAATTTGTATGCACCATTAAATTTGTGGTGTCGAATAGTGCAAAATCGACTGTCAAATTTCTAAATTCTGAGAAAGTGAGAATCTAGGGCTCAAGGAATATTTTAGGTTCCCCTTAGATTCCTCAAAGATTCCCTCCTCTGGGTCCTCTGCAAATTGGCTTCTCAAATGAGGAAATTTACTATGCCATCGAGTTTGTGTCACCGAGAGGTGTAAGAACGACATAAATTTTGTCCAATTTGTACACTTCGAAAATTTCACCCTCCTAGAATTTTTGCTCAGTCATGGTTCCACCTGCATAAAAATTAATAAAAATGACTCTACCTCATTTTCCATGCCTTCTCTTGGTTTCTCTAATTGCCTCACGCAATGAGAAAATTGGGCTCTTATAAAAACTTTCGGGTGGATTACCCAATGAAATAGTTGGTGTGTTGGTAAAATTGGTAAATGGTTGAGGAGGTGGTTCTGGGTTGAAATCCCGTGGAACCAATATTAGCATATAATCATTTTTTTTGGTAACTAAAGTTTGGCATACCATTTAAGTGCTAATGGTGATGGTTTTTTTTAAAACACTGTGTGGTTTTGATTGTGTATTAAGTGGCATGTGAGTTTTGTGTGGGGATCATTAAGTTTTATGTCACATGGGGCCACCACGTCGGTGGGGCCGGCCCTCCTTCCAGCCCTGGGTTCAACAACCACTGGCCCCTCAAATTAATACGTGTGGTTATATGAGGTATGGGGTGGTGGGGGTGGTGACCCACCACCTCATATATATATATTTTTAATTTTTTAATACCATAGCATTTTTTTTTGGAATTTCTAAAATTCGAGCGTAGGAGTCATTTTAACGAGGTGAAAATCTACCCCGTAATTTGGCCAGAGTTGGCTGGATTCCATCCACCGGAAAAATTCCAAATTGTGTCTCCATTAACTTGTTGAGTCAACAAAAGTCAATAGAAATGTTGACTGCCTCTATCTTCCTCATCCGGATTCAGATTGTCGAACCATTCACACCACTCCAATCACGACGAGGAGAGCTCTAACATGAACCTAGTTCGAGAATAATCCAAACACTTTGATTTTTGAGATTTCATAAGTTGTCTTTGTCCTGTGTGTCTCTCTAGAGTTACCTTGTCTGCATAACAAGCATCCTAAAAGGCCTCGCTTCCATCTCCTTCACCTTTGTTCTTTGGAGCCTTAAGCAATGAGAAAACCCCTGCAACCTCTAGTACATTGTTTCGCAAATTACATGCTTGCATTTCATTACAAACTAATGACCCAGGCATCCCACACTTGCCATGAGTTTATAACACATACTAGGTAGTCAAGTTTACATCAAGATGGACACAATACCCCAGCTACAACAATAAGGCTAAAATATCATTGTTGCTTCAACAATTGATGGAAAACACATCATCACTGCAACACATGATTTACAACAATAAGGCAAAACGCTATTTTCTTTGACAAGTGATGGAAACAAAACATCACTTCCAGAGTATAAAATGAAACTAAAAATAAGACTAGACATCATTGTGGTTGAACAAGTGATGGAAAACACATCATCACTTTTACATTTTAAAATACAACAAATGATCTACAAAAGTACGACCATGAAACACTAACATATCTAGAAACCATTTTTCACTTATCACTGTGAATGGGTCATCCCCCTGTGGTGGTTTTGCTTGTTGAATAATTGTCTCACTTGGTTCATACACCAACACTTTGTCTTTAAGGCGCTGCTTTGGATGGAGCCTCCAACAAGTGGAGTCTCCATTCTTTTCCAACACTTAGAAAATTTATGGTAATGAAATCCAAAAAAGGTACATGTCTTTTGATGCCATGTTTTACATTCGTCATTAACAACATGATCATAATTGAAATGAAAATTTGACTGTCGAGAGTTGCTAAACCTTTCCTTTTTGACTCTGGTGTAGGTATGGTGATGAGAGCTTGCCTTAGCTCCTTCCCTGCAATGGACATTGCCATGGGATGATGGGGATGTGTTCCCATCATTGTCTTTCCTCAATGATTTCCACGATGTCTCAGAAGAATCTCACACCTTCGAGCATTCTCCCTTAGTGTATCTCAATTCTGCAAATCAATGTTTATGCACAACCTCCAAAGGTTGAGTTATGCCTAGGTTATTAACACCATGTTCTTCTTCCTTATCGTGCCTCATCTTGGAAAGGAGCCTCATGTTTGTCCTTGTAATTGGGATCTCCAAATCTCCAACAGAAATCATACTATGTGAAGATGAAACCAAAAGGAAATCAACATATTTTACCTCCTCTCTCGATTTGGAAAGAAATGACGAGGGTTTCTCATCATCTGTTGCTAGCGATTTGCTAGCTATCTCGGCGCATTCCCCAACTTATTTTCTGACAAACCCAAGTCCTATCTAATGGGGTAATTCCTCCACCTTGATGGGCTTGATAATGCCTTGGCCATGAATGCCCACACGTTTTTCTTCATACCCCATTCTCTTCAACAGTTTGGAGCCAATCCCTATGGTATGATTTTCAAAAATAGCGAAATCATCATCAGGACACATACATGAATTTGGAGAACTACTTCTTACCTCACATGGGTTATGCTGTAGCTTTTCCAAGGTCTCGTCCTTAGCTTGTAGCTGTCATAGCAAACTATGTTTCTCCTCTTTCTCTTCATGTAAAAGCATCATCAACGTAGCGTTCTTTTTTTGAAGGATTTGGTTGTTGTGCTTCAGTTCTTCCAGGGTCTCTTCCATGGCTTGCAACTGAGGCTACAATTTCTCCTTTTCTTCTGTCTCTTTCTGTGGAGTTTCATACATCATTTCCACCCTTTTGGAAATTTTTTAGCATGGTCTCGTACATTGATTTTTCATCCTCTGTTGTTGCATGTTCCATTGTTCATGTTTTTAATTCACATCCACGCAAAGACCACTCTGATACCACCTGATCTAGGTCCGGGTGTGCCAAAGGACCCTTCCAAGGCCTTTTACTTTCGTGATGTGTTAGATTGCATTTTTAAAAGAACATAAATGAATACATTTGCATGCTATAAGTAAGACGAACATGACAATTGTCAGCACATGAAATACAAGAGTTTGATAACGTAGCTCGTCCAGGAGGGACTATTTCTCCACGCCCTGGTGTCAAGATGGTGTAGGCCACTGCATTAAGCACTGTCAATAGCGATGATGTACATAAAAGATGATGTCACTACCATACAAGGAAAAATCATTCATATAGGAGTGGCTCCAAGAGATGGTCCACTACAAGAACTCTCAGTCAAAAGGACTCCTATGAGTGTGACACAAACTCATGCATGATGATCATCCCGACAACATGGCATAAAAGGGATCTCAATGAAAACATGCATGGTGACACATGAGTATACCAGCAACATACAACAAAGGGATCTCAAAACACAACATGACAATTCATGACAACAAGTACATCACATAGATGGTTCCACATCACATCAAGCAGGAATCATGAGACAAGTAAGAAACAAGATCCCACATCAAACATCAAACAAGGATTTGTGCAACACAATGCATAACAAAAGAAGTACATGAAGACATTGCATATACCTCATGTCCTGGGGCCATCTGAAGAAGTGGATGTCAAACTACTGAAGCTGCTTGGACCATCAATCTCATGGCATCAAATCTGATAGAAATGGTTGCTCACACATGAACGTTGACACCTGCACTCCACTTAGAAAAGTGGATGAAATATAGAATGAGAAAATGGAAAATTTGTATGCAACATTAGATTTGTGGTGTCGAATAGTGCAAAATCGACTGTCAAATTTCTAAATTCTGAGAAAGTGAGAATCTAGGGCTCAAGGAATCTTTTAGGTTCCCCTTAGATTCCTCAAAGGTTCCCTCCTCTGGGTCCTCTAAAACTCAGCTGCTCAGATCACAAAATTGACTATGCCATCAGGTTTGCGTTTTAGAGAGGTGTAAGATCAACATAAAGTTTATCCAATTTGGGCACTGCAAAAATTTCACCCTCCTGGAAATTTTGCTTAGTCATGGTTCCACCTACATAAAAATTGATAAAAATGACTCTGCCTTATTTTTTGTGTCTACTCCTGGTTCCTCCATTTGCCTCAGGCACTGAGAAAATTGGGTTCTTATAAAAACTTTCGGGTGTGTTACCCAATGAAATTGTTGGTATGTTGGTAAAATTAGTAAATGGTTGAGGAGGTGGCTCCGGGTTTGAATCCCGTGGAACCAATATTAACATATAATTGTTTTGTTTGGTAACAAAAGTTTGGCATACCATTTAAGTGTTAATGGTGATGATTTTTTTAAAACGTTAAGTGGTTTTGATTGTGTATTAAATGGCATGTGGGTTTGGTGTGGGGACCATTAAGTTTTATGTCACATGGGGCCGCCACATGGGCGGGGCCAGCCATCGTGTCGGCCATGGGTTCTGTTAGTGTCGGTCTTGAGCCCTCCATCATGTGATCAATAACTCTTTGCATATGCATTTATAGGTGTCTCATCAGTGTCAATTTTGCATCCCACTAGGCATGCCATAACACTGAATGGAGGAGCTGGTCTTTGTTCCCTTCTTGGCTTAGCTGGACTAAGTCATACCACAATGAAATTGAGTCATACTTGTTTTTGTTTTTGTCTTGAGGTCCTAAGGTCTTAGGTCTAGGGTTTTAAGTCAAAAATCACTGCAAGGTCATGAGTCCAAACCCAGTGAGTGCCCAGCAAGCCAGAAGGAAGTATGTACATCTATTTCAATGTTATTTTCATCAGCTACAGGTCATTTAATGCCTTGGATTTAAAAACCCTGTTTTTAAGTCCAAGGTCATGAGAAAATTTGTAAAAATAAAGAAATTTTCAGAAGTTTGCAAAAGTGCCGGCAACAACCCTAGTTCCTTCACCACAGCCCCTCAGATGGTCAACCTGCAAAAAGAACGGAGTCAAACGCATCAAAAGAGCTCATTTCAGGACAAAAAGACTCTAAACAGTGTTAAAAAAGAAAAGCAAGTTGAAAACATTAGAAAGTGGGTTCTAAAGTTAAATTTTTTTAAACATGACCCTATAAAATCTAATTTCCCTCTTTAGTCACTCTTATTGTGCAATTGAAAGTGAAAATTTCGTGCTAGAGGCAAAGAAGGCGATTTCGTGGCAATTTTCTGCAAATCCAGCGCTTGGGAAGATGCGCGACCATTCCACAGGTGTGCGCGACAACCTGGGTGGTGCACGACCTTTTGGTGAGTTTTTCGCTGTATAAAACTACACGAGTGCGACCATTCCAGGGTGGTGCGCGACCATTCTGGCTGCCTGCACGAAAACGCACCCAAACAGTTAAACTTCTCCAAATCCTCTCAAATTTGTCAAGGTATGTCTCCTCCACGTGGTTTGTGATGGTGTTATGATTGCAAAGGAGGATTATGGTGATAATTTCATGCAAGAAATCAATAGAAGATAGGTTGAATGATGGTTGTTTTGCAAGCATATGTTATGACAGTTTGTTTGTTTTTCAAGGAAATTTTTCCTTATGTCCCTCCTTTCATTTTCCCATGTTAATCACATATGTTAATATGTCATATTTATTGATCTCATTTGCAAATTAACCATACAAACCCTTCCCCTAAATCCTATCAAACCCTAGTTCTTTCTAACCATACAAATCCTACCTTTTCCCCATGCTACATGATTAAAACCCTAACACTTTGTCACACAACAAATTCATGTATAAAAAACACAGCAAAATGAAAAAGAAAACATTGTAAAAAACAAAAAGAAAGTGATGACAAGGCATGCACACAAGAATTGTAAAAACAGTGAAAATGCCATTTGCATAGCCTTATAAAAAATAAAGAAAAATGTCATCTTGCTGTGTATATGTCAAAGGTTGCAAGCTATGTTAAAGTCATGACAAAAATCCATTAAATGTACAGCTGCATAGCTATCAAAAAAAGATCAGTTTTGCTGTGATTAGGGTTTTGCATTAACGTGGTATTCTTCCCCATCCATTAGACTCCGTTTTTCCCTATATATTCCCCATATGAAAACCTAATTCAATTGCATTTCCCTTCATGCAAAACTCCTTATGCAAATTGAATGTCCCTCCCGATGTCAAAGCATACAGTGAAACCCTAATTCCCAATGACAAATGCAAAAATGAAACTACCCCTGTTTAAATGAATTGCTATTACGAAAACTAGTTGGCAGTGATTATTAAAAGGGTTTCATTGTCCCCCTAAACCTAATTCCTAATATCCTCTCTTTTCCCTAATTCCCAAGTTACCAATTCCCTCTCCCTTCCATTG
>APFE031084323.1:114526-127769 GCA_000404065.3 Pinus taeda
ATCCAGAATCTCAGATTTTGGGGCAGAAAGAAGCAGGTGTACAAACAAGAAGAACAATTGTAGAAGCTTCAAGCTATTTGGCATTACTTTCTTCTACTGAACCACAAAGTGTGAAAGAGGCATGCAAAGATGAATGTTGGGTCAAAGAAATGGATGAAGAACTTGAGAAGATCGAAAAGAACGACACTTGGGAGTTGGTTCCTAGACCAAAGGATAAGAATGTTATAGGGACAAAATGGGTCTTCAAAAATAAGTTGAATGAAAATGGGGAAGTTATTAGAAATAAGACCAGACTTGTTTGTAAAGGGTATGCGCAGCAAGAAGGAATAGACTTTGAAGAAACCTTTGCTCCTATTGCAAGACTCGAGGCCATCCAAATGTTCCTTGCGCTCTCAAGCTTTCAAAACTTCAAAGTATTTCAAATGGACGTGAAATCAGCCTTTCTGAATGGAGACTTGGAAGAAGAAGTATACATTGAACAACCAGATGGGTTCATTCTTGGAAATGATCCAAATCTTGTATGCAGATTGAAAAAGGCTCTCTATGGGCTCAAACAAGCTCCAAGGGCTTGGTACTATCGTTTGGATAAATATCTTCATCAACAAGGTTTTTCAAAAGGATCAGCAGATAGCAATCTTTATATAAAAGTTGAAAATGACAAATTGCTAATACTTGTTGTGTATGTAGATGACATTATTTTTGGCAGCAATGAAGAAGAGATGAGTCAAAGCTTTGCCTTGGTCATGCAGAAAGAATTTGAAATGTCCTTGCTGGGAGAACTGACATATTTCCTTGGTTTGCAAATCCAACAAAAGGAAGGAGGGATCTTTTTATCTCAAACCAAGTATCTCAAACAGATCTTGAAGAAATATGGCATGGAAGATGCAAAACTAGTATGTACACCCATGGTCACAGGATGTAGCCTCAGTGCAAATGATGAATCTGCAGCACTACATCAACCAACCTACAAATCTATGATTGGAAGTCTACTTTATTTGACAGGTACCCGATCGGACATCATGCATGCAGTAGGAATAGTTGGAAGATTTCAGGAAAATCCAAAAGAGACGCATCTTCAGGCAGTGAAGAGAATTTTTAAATATCTTCAAGGGACACAAAATTATGGCTTATGGTATCCTAGAGATACAGATCTCACACTTCATGCTTATACAGATGCAGATTGGGCCGGAAGTGTGGATGACAGGAAGATCACAAGTGGTGGTGCATTCTTTATGGTTTCCAGATTAGTATCTTGGTTCAGCAAGAAACAGAGTTCGATTGCCTTGTCTACAGCTGAAGCAGAATATGTTGCTGCTGCATCTTGCTGCACTCAACTCCTTTGGATGATGCAGACCTTGCATGATTTTCAAATCACTTGTACACCACTTATCTCCATCTTATGTGATAATACAAGTGCAATCAACATTTCAAATAACCCAGTCATGCATTCAAAGACCAAGCACATACCGATCAAGTATCATTTTCTTTGGGAACAAGTTCTTGAACAAAAGGTCAAGTTGGAATATGTTCCTTCTAAGGAACAAGTTGTTGATATACTCACTAAACCATTGTCCAGGGAGACCTTTGAATACCTCAGGAAAAAGCTGGGGGTTGTTGATGCATCATCTTGTTGTTGAATCTCTTCTAAATGTTGGTTGTAAGCAAGGTTCATCTGGGTATATGCGTACATGTGATGGTTTGCGGATTGGTCGAAGATCGAATGGCACAGGTTCAGGGGGAGCATATAATGCATTTTTGGCATTATGGTAGCACAGAAGGAGAACATGGATGTTGATCTAAACATGGCTGCAATATTTCTCTATCTCTTTCATGGTCATTTATGGTGTTTTATGATTCTTCTTTTCAGATCTGGTTTATCATCAGGGGGAGCATAACCCTTTGCCCTTGATGTCAAAGGGGGAGATTGACGTTGAGGATCTTGTGGTTGCCATCAAGTCCAAAGGGGGAGATTGTTGGCATTATGATTCTGGTATGGCTCTATGATACAAGTGTTGTACTTGATGGCAACTCACTCAAGTGGCAATGGTCTCTCAAAATGAAGAAAATAAGAGGTTCATAGGTATACAGTTCAAAAGGCGTGGACCCGCAGGTTCGCCATTCAGAAAGTTGCGGTCATGTACGCAGGTTGTCTGAACAAAAGGTGCGGACCCCAGTGCACACACTTCCATGCAGTACAAAGCGCGCTCATGAGGGGTTTCTTATGTTTGGCCCATGGTATTTAGCCCGCCGTTCTTGATCCTATGGTTTTGGCCCGTGGTATAGGATCTATTTTAGCCCCGGTTTGGATCCCTTGTTTTGATTATTGATGGTTTTGTCCCATGGTGTGAATAAGGGCTTGACTATAAATAGGGAAAGAGATCACTTGGCTAATGTGAACTTTGACAATTGAATATCTTAAGATCTGAAATTTTGGGTGATTGGTTTTCAAAAGCTAGATCTAATTCAAGGAGATAACTTAACTTAAGGTGAATCTATTGGCATGTCATGATCTCTCGGGCGCATGAACAGATCTGTGGATCTGACTGACTGTGGCACATTGGTGTACTGAAAATTTGGCCCTAATTAGAAGTCCGTAGGTGATTCAAACGCGCAGTGCGTGGGTACGCAACGCAGTCAAAGGCGTAGTGCGGGGTATGCAGTACAAGAGAAGGCACAGTGCAGGGCGCACGTAGCACAGTTAAGCGCGAAGTGCGAGGTACGCTGGCGAGAAGAAGGCACAGTGCGGGTCTACGCAGTAAGTCAGAAGTAAAGGTGCGGATCTGAAGAAAAGTTCGTAGAGCAGAAGAACAACTAGTGCGGATCTGCGCAATTCTGTCTCAGAAGAGCTGTGGATATTCGCAGGTCCCTGTTGGTGAAGTTGCGGTCTTATCTTGAAACAATTGTTGATTGTCTTTTATCTATTGCAGCAAAGTTCTGGGTTTAGATTTCTGGTATTCTTTTCTGTTTACAACATTCTGAAGAGTGGGTGATTCATTGGTTTATTGTATAAGGAGATTGGGTGATTTTCATGTATTTGATGATTATTTGATGTTCATGGATCCAGTTTGAAAATTAATGAAATGTGGTCCTTAAAGAAGTAAAAGAGCAAAAAAGGGGGTTGTAGCTCCCTTCCAGGAGAGACTGGAAAACGAGAGAGAGTTGTAGATCTCTGCAGGTTGCAGCCTGCGTACTGGTAAAGGACTGCACCAGTACAAGACCATTGTAAAAGGAGTTTCTAATTTGAAAGAAGATAGAGACATATTGCAGCAGGTGGTTTTCACCCACATTGGGTTTCCACCTTCTATCTGGTGTTCTTTGATGTGTCTGTCTATTTTTTTTTGCTCATTATTTTATGGTATTGATATGCAAAAATAATTCAAAGTGTAAATAAGGAAGATTTGTTAAAAGAACTAGATAATACTGATTCACCCCCCCTCTCAGTATTATTTTCAACATAAGAATGTAGTCAATTACAAATAGTCTTCATTATGATCAATCTCAAACTATTTTATTTTATTATCACACCTATTAGTTTTGTCACCTTTTCATATGGATAATTTGAAAAGTGCAATTGAAATTGCAGACCATTCAAATCTTTAACTTGAGTTATTGTAGTAAACTTCATGTATTGTCTCTCTTGCTCTCCAATATTAATAATATCTTTCTTCAAAGTCAATCATTGTGACTTATGGAGTGTTAAACCCCAAGTTAGTTTCATTTGTAGTTGTTTTATATTACCTTGTTTGAATGGAAAGTGGCTAGAAATGTTGAATGATGGAAAGTAGGAATAATAAGAATGTAGTCAATTACAAATTGTTTACAATTTCAAGAAATAAATATTTAAGGTAAGTGAACATTTCATTTAAGATGAAAATTCAAGTATTTTATTTATGGTTGAATTATTTTAACACAAAAATCAATACACGTCATTAATAATAATTTTTTTACACTAAAATCAATGCAAACTATTCATGTAATTACTTTTAAATTAATGTACATTATACAATTAGAGATCAACATCCACATTAAAATCAATGCATTTAGTGTGAGCATCCACATAGAATTAGAAATCAACATATACACTAAAATAAATGTATCTAATGAAAGCAATCAAATAGGATAAGAAATAAAAATCTACATTGAAATCAATGCATCTAGTACAAGCAATAAAATAGTATTAGAAATCAACATTTACACTAAAATCAATGCATCTAGTGCAATCAATCAAATAGGATTAGTAATCAACAACTACACTCAAATCAATGCATCCAATGCAATTAATTAAATATGATTAGGAATCAACATCTACATTCAAATATATGCATCTATTTTAGTGAATAACATTGTATCGCTCCCTTCCTCTATCCCCAATCTCTCTCTCCCCCTTCCTTCTCTCTTCCTTAATGCTATTTCTCTCTCTCTACCTCTCCCTCCCTTTGTTTGACTCTCTCTCTCCATATCTATCTCTCCTTCTATCCCTCCCTCCCTCTATTTGTCTCTCTCTTCTTCCCACTCTATCAACTCCATGTATGTCTCTATCTCCCTCCATATCTCCTTTTTCATCTCTTTATTTCACCCCCCAAAAAAATACATGGACTCTCTCTCTCTCTCTGTCTCTCTCTGTCTCTCTCTCTCTCTCTCTCTCTTCGCCTTCTATCCCTCTCTTTCTCTTCCCTCCCACTCTCCTCTCTCTATATCTCACTCTCTCTTTATCTCTCCTTGATCAATCTCTATCTCTCTCTCTCTCCACCTTTCTCTATCTATGTCTTTATCCTTCCCTCACTCTCAAAATTCCTCCCTCCTCTCTCTATTCCTTTCTCTCTAACCTCCCTCTATCTATCCACTCATAATTCTCTCTCTCTCGACCCTCTAACTCTATCACTATCCCCTACTACAACACTATCTCTCTCTTCCCCTCCACTCTATCTTCCTTCCTTGATATCCCTCTCACTTCCCCTATCACTCTCTCTCCACCCTTTAGCTTTGTCAATATCTCCCTCCCTCTCTTCTTCTCCCTCTCCCCTCTCTCCGTCCACCAGCTCTATGTCTCCCTCTCTCTATCTTCCCCTTCTCTTCCTCTCTCTCCTCTCCTTCTCTCTCTTCCCTTCTCTCCTCTCTCCTTCACTCTCTCTCCATCTCTCCATTGTCACACACTCTCTCTACCCACGCCTATTTGTTTATGTCTTTATTCTTCTTCTTCTCTCTCTCTCTCTCTCTCTCTCTCTCTTAGCCCTCCATCCATATGATTGAGAATTGTCACTTTGTGTAATAAATAATAAACATAAAATCTAATATAATAATACTTATAATGGAGATTATTATTGTTATAATATATTGGACTAATAACAATAAATATTATTGATTATTATATCAATAATAATATATAAAGAGGTAATCCATTATAGAAAGAATAGTATGTTAAATTTACATTATAAACATAACATTTTCTTCTTATAGAATTGGTAGCTATATGCTCTACATTTTACATTACATTATGTTACATTTCACATTTCACATTTTATATTACATTATTTTACATTTTACTTTACATTTTGTATTACATTTTATATTTTGCATTTTGTGTTTTACACTTTACATTTATATATGTTTTAATTTAAATATTAATTAAAACATATGAAGAACATCTAATTTGGATTTATTTTTCCTATAAATATTTTTCCTCGCATTTAAAAAATGTTGGCAAATTTACTTACTTACACACACATATATATATCTCAACATTTAAAAAATATTGACATATTTACTTACATTACACTTACATATCTCCTTTACTGGGTTGTAGAGCACCTCTTGGTGATATTAACTAAATTATAACTTTATTTTAAATTATTATTATTTTATAATTGTAAAAATAATTAATATATTAATTAAACCTATACACATTTAAAAAAATTAACAAGATTCTTAACCACAAAGATTCACCTCCACTTTACCATTTTGTTACAATACCATGGCTTACTAATACCATATGCCCAAAAAACCATTAATCATGTTTAGATGATATGTTCATAAATCATGTTCATATGACATATGCTCAAACAACATTTTTTTTTTAAATTAATCAATTAATTGAAATGGTAGAAAATGCATAATTACTTTTGAGATAAAATCTAAACCTTTGATTTGTGACTACTACAAATTATAGAATATTCTATTGATGTTAAATCTTCACCATCTACCTAATAATTATTCATAAATCAAATATTGAGATTTATTTTAAATGTAGTCATGTCCATTCTAACCTTTTAATTAAATTAATTAAAAGAAGGTCATATTAGCATGTGCCATATGATAGTGAGTTATGACTTTCTTGGCATGAGTTATTAGTAAGCCATGGCATTGGCCCACAATATTTTAATAAAGCCTATTTACATGTTAAGAATATGCATGGTAAAGTGGATCTAATCTCCATGGTCAAGAATATTGTTACACAAACACATTTCACTCATATATTAATTTTTTTTGTGCCTAGTGGGGCTCTCTAGCCTAATATGATAGATATGTTATAATGTCTTGTTTAACATTTTGACTCAATAAAATTACATAAATAATTAAATAAAATTGGAAAAAAATAAAACATTTTAATTCCCCTAAAATTTGTGTTCTAGATCGTAGTTTCATTTATGTACGTAATGTTTGTAGGTTCTCCCTTAAAAGAGCTCATTCAAGACCTTCTAGGACCTTTTATTGAAGTTATCCCAACCATAATGCACTATAGGTGGATAGATCGTAGTTGTCGTAACAAATTTAGTAACAAATTATTTTTTTATAGCCAATGGGATAACTTCCTTTGTAGCAAGATCGTACACTTGTTGGTGGGACTAAGCTTAGAGGGGGGTGGGTCAAGTGTTTGTTCCTAAGATGGAGAGGCCCCACATCATTGGCCTAGAAAAAGAAAAGGTACCACCACTGTAAAATTTTATAAAACTAAAAAATAAAATATAATAAAGTAATAATATAAAAATAAAAAGTAATACCATCCTGGTAATCCTAATAATATAGATTGATATTTAGAATCAATATAAATTTTATCAGCCGTGATAGGAACAAATTTTTTGAGGATGTAATCTATTTTAGAGTGAAAGTGCATTTCATCCTTGAGCACTTGTAGATCTAGAACTAAAATAGATCATATTGATATAAATGTGTTTATGTAACAAATTTTGAAGTCATATTTAATTCTTTTATATAATTAATAATAAATTTAAATAAAAAAAGTTTTAATTTTTTATGATTTTAATTTTTTATTTTTTAAAAATGAATTGTATACTAATAATATTATTATGTCAAAACATTTAATTAACATTTGATATATATATATTATTATATTATAATAGTATATATATGATAATTAATAACGTAAATTCATATAATTTTTAATAACAATAGAATCAATATGTGATTAAAATATCAACTAATACATCTTTTAAAATTAATGATAAAAATTAATACTCACTTAAAACCTAAAAATAATAGAATCATTCCAATTAGGAAAATCCGAACCATAAAATAGTAATTCTTGTAATTTGATTCTTAATGAATGTTAAAAGTTGTTTTTTAAACATTGCATTAAAATAATGACACCATCAATATATTTTGACTCGTGAGGTAGGAACCTCAATCCACGCCACCAACGACAACCGAGAATTGAGATTTAAAAATTATATATAAGATAATATTCCTTCATCCATCTTGGTATTCTATCACATAATTAATAATATTTATTTCGATAGTTGACAAACAACAATATTTAATTAATATAATTTATTTCGATAGTTACACCAATCCAATATATCCTAATTATTAATTTGTTTTGGTATTTTAAAAATTATATAAATTTTATTTTTTTAATTAAAAGATAACATATTTAGAAATTTAATTATTTTAATTGTGTTAAGTATTGGGGGCTTTTGCAGTGCATTATATTAGGTATCATTTTTTGGGATTCAACTGCTTAAGTAAGTCATTTATCATTTCCATGAGCGGTAGTCTTAACTAACAAATTTCTCATGATTTTTGAATAGTCCACTTAGTGCTCATTGCATCGGGTGATGCTCACAGGGGTGAAGGGGTGAAGAAGTGGGATTGAAACTAGTGAAATAAATCACATAGCGTCAATCATCACTTCTGGGGCTTTCACCCATAATGCGGACTTCCGGTAGGTCACCCGTCCCAGGTCGCCCTTTATATATCCTTGGTTTAGAAATATAGGGGTGAAGGGTTGAAGAAATGGGATTGAAACTAGTGAAATAAATCACATAGCATCAATCATCACTTCTGGGGCTTGCACCCATAATGCGGACTTCCGGTAGGTCACCGTCCGAGGTCGCCCTTTATATATCCTTGGTTTTGAAATATATAATCAGTTTAAAATTTGTTAAAATAATATTTAAAATATAAAATATATTAAGATAGAAATTGTTAAATTAATATTTAAAACATAAAATTAAAAATATTTTTTTTAAATAAAATAAAAAATTGGTAAATTGGCTTCGAGTATCCTTAGATTTGGATGTTTTACTTTTATTATTAAGTGTTAAAATTATTATTTTTTGATGTTTTTATTTTTAATTTATTAAGTGTTAAAATTATATTATTTTAATATATATATATAAATAACAGATGCTAGTTGGAGATTAATATTCAAAACGATAACCTTATCTTGCTATATGCTACTACGGCAGTGTCACCAATTCAGGTTCTAGTTGTCGATACTAATGCTCATGTTGATGAATGTGTTTATAACTTTATATAATAGAATATTTTGATTTATATTGGTTCGAGATTTACTAGAATTCAGGCTAATAAAAATTCTATAAAATTATAGCTGCAGTTATAATTGATGTGCTCTATTATAACTTTAGAAGTATGTTTCAATTTATAGTTTGATGGCGTTTTAAAACAATTCAAAGCTATAATTGCTGTTTTTATTTTTCAATTAACTATACAATAACTCAAATCTACGTGCTGAATTTATTGTTTTCCTCTTCTTCCTCAGTAGAAACATTATTATCAAACTACACATGAAAAGAATCATCATGAAATTGTTCGCTAAATCGTCCCTGCAAAGATTTGTCAATACTATTTTCACTAATTGTTTTTAATGCATAAAGAGCCACGCTGTTATCTCCTCATGCAAGTAGTTATACCAAAGCTTTCGTTTGACATACATGTTAAGCATTGCATGCATACTTATTTGTTCGCTGCAATTCTTGTTGCATTTAAAATGAGAGATCTATAGTTTGGATGCTCACCAACTGATAATTGTATATTCGAAAGCCTCTCTGTGCATTATATGTGATGCTCACCAAATGAATATTATATATTGGAAAGCCTCTTTGTGCATTATATGTGGAAAGGTTATTTTCAATTGGATTGCAAATTTCGGAATATTTTCGAAATATGTGAGAAACCAAGTCAATGGTTTGATATCACCATCAGATTTTTGGAATATTGCTCCATAATTGATTTCAGGTTATCGGATCAGTGTAACGCTGTTTCACATTGGACTCAACTTAATTTCCCTAGATTGTTCAGTACAAGTCTTGTTCACAGGAATGAATTCCTCCTTGAAAACAGGGTTAGGACTTGAGTAAGCCCTCCTGTCTTAGGATCTGATCCAAAATTTTCGAGTAAATTGATATGTCAATGAAAAAATAAAAGGTTAGCATTGGCACTCCAACTACATATATTTATCAAATAATGATGTAACCAGGATAAACATATGAATTCTATGATTCTTGTTATCCGATTCTCTGATTCACAATTTACAGGTTTTTGATGAAGCATATCACCGATTATATTGGTGCAACCATGTTGCTGCTATCTCTCAAGAGCTTGTATTAAACATTACTCCCTTGTATTTTCAAAAAATTCTTGCACTACAATCAGATATTTTGTATCTAACATATCAGCGATTATGGTGCAACCATGTCGCTGCTATCACTCAAGAGCATTTAATTCTG
Organism: Pinus taeda; assembly: GCA_000404065.3. Taxonomy (NCBI): domain Eukaryota; kingdom Viridiplantae; phylum Streptophyta; class Pinopsida; order Pinales; family Pinaceae; genus Pinus; species Pinus taeda. The sequence continues at coordinate 124,513 of APFE031084323.1, forward strand.
AATCCAGTAGTAAACATTATTCTCTTTTAGTTTACCAAAATTCTTGCACCTATAATTAGATATTTATTTTCCTAGAACTCTTGTACGGTTAGTAAATTTAATTTCAATAACTTGTTAGGGGTAAAAATGATCTATCTCAGTTCAGTTTCAGGTAATACAGTTTTAAGCGTCAAAACAATTCATCTATACGGTTTTAAGTATCAAAATAATCCATCCAAGTGTTTCAATTAATCCAGTTTTAAATTAATCTCATTGTAGTCATTTATTATTAATATTTTTATAAGTCATTTATTATTGATGTCTTCATAGAGAAAAAAACAATGTTATACTCCAAATTTTTCAATTTTCAATTTTTGTTAGGTTATGCATAAAACTAGAGAAAACAACCCTTCAATTCTTTTTTGGAGTCGCAGTCGCAAAAGATAACGGTCGTGAAAGGCCTAGGAAAAACTGCATCAGTTTCGCATCTGTAAAAAAAACCCAAGTGCATAATTTTCACATCTCATTCCAGAAAAACATTGCACAAGAAACGACATTCCATGAGTTGAAGGACTGCTCAAAACTCCGCAGAAAATTTCATCGGAGCTGCGCAAACGAGTATTCGGCATTTTAAAAACGAAAACCGTCGTTTCAAAAGGCGTTGTGAGTTGTTTTTTAATTAGATTCACGAAGTGACAAACAAAGTTCTTTTATATGGAAGTCAAACGAATTAAAAGCCAACCCTAACTGTTCAAAGGTTTGAAACTCATCCAATTTTTTTTATGAAATCAATTCAAATATAAAACTCTGTTTTATGAATATTGGTAATGAAAGTTTTTACTTGCCTATTTCCTTTTAAATACGAGATATTTTAAAGAGTTTTGTATTTTTGTAAAAGGGGTTTTATTTAAAAACAAAAGAGGAAATGGTGTTTTTAATAAATTGAAGTCACGAAGTTGGACAAGTAGTGTTTAATTTGTATGTGAAACAATGACTAGATAGAAATGGAAAATCTAATTGGAAAATCTAATTGGTTTTGACTATCTGATATTTTTGTGAAATTGTAGTTTTAGTAGATAATTTTTGGAAGTAGTGTTTTTGTAGGGTATTTGTAGACTAGTTTGTAAGCCAAGCAACACCAACTTTCTTTTTATTGCAGTTAGTTGTGATGTCTACAATTTGTGTTGTTTGTTGAATTCGTAGTGACCCAACACTCAACAAATGGGAAAAGTCAAAAGGCTAAGAAGGTCAAAGCGAAAACAAGAGATACTTGAGATTTTTTATATTTGGAAGTCAAGAGGCAAAATGATGCCTTAGTTGAGAATAATTAATATTATTTTGATATTAATGGAGAAAATGGTTACATTGTTGTAACTTTCTCCCAGTTTAGGATTAGTTCCTATAGTTATGGGGTTTGGTTGCAACTTCTTATTTCCTAGTATTGTATTTAATGATGTAATCTTTGATTGATTAGTGAATAGAGTGAACGAGAGAAATCTCTCAAGTTTTGTGAGTGTAGTCTCCAGGTGCAGGCCACACCTAAGAGCTACATCTCTTTCCTTCCAATTAAGTGCATATTTTATCTTGGTATCAGAGCTCAGATTGAGTGAGCCTGATCTTTTGTCACCTGTGAGGCTGAAGTGCCTGTAGAAGTTAGCTTGCCTGTGTGGCTTGAAGTGCCTGTGTGGCTGTGTGTACACAAGAGCTCTGTGCTCGATTGGGAAGGTGGACTGCAGTGCAGTCCACCTGGCTCGGACTCGGAATTTTTATTTATTATTTTTATTTATTTTTTATTTTTTATTTTTTAATTTTTATTTTATTATTATTATTAATTATTATATTATTCCCTGAGCAGAAAGGCCGATTAGTGCGGATTTTGCGCTGACAGTCGCGCAAGAAGACCGATTAGTGCGGATTTTGAGGGATAAATCGTGCTAGAGCGTGGATTTTGAGGGATAAACAGTGCTAGAGCACGGAATTTGAGGGATAAAGCGCGCTAAGCACAAATTTTACCGGGAAAGTCGTGCCAATTAAATTACTATAAGTGATTTTTAATTAGCGCGGATTTTTCGCTCGGGGTAGCGCCAAGGAGATCCCTGAACAGCGCGAACTTCGTTTGGCGGTTTGCAACCAGAGCAGATCGGCGGAGTTGCAGATCAGTCTGGGAGAGACAGATCGGGAAAGCGACAGAGGAGATCTGCGGGAAACCTTGACTTTGCTTGGCGATCTGCAAGAAGAGCAGGATCGGCGAAGTGGCAGATCAATCCGAGAGAGGTGGATCAGATCAATTGTGATCAGATCATTGTTTCGGCTGTGTTGGAAACGCCGAAGTTGCTCATTGGAACGGGAGTGCCAGACACTGCAGATCTGTGGCAGAGGTGACAGATCGATCTGACAGGTATTATTTTTGTTGATTGTTAGGTAGATTCACAATGAGTAATACGATGGAATCTTACCTTAACGAGTCTGGTAAACTCAACGGGTCTAACTTCACGAACTGGAAGTTTAAGATCCAGACTCTGCTCGAAGGTGCGAATGCTTGGGCTATAGTGACAGGCGACGAGCAGAAGCCAACCGCAACCACACAGAAGGAAGACTGGGAAAAACGAGAAAACAAGGCCAAAGTCCTGCTGAAGATGTCTGTGAAAGAAAATGTTATTGCACACATCAGAGATTGTAAATCGTCCGCCGAGATCTGGACGAAAATCAAAAATCTCTATGAGACCCAAAATACAAACAGAGTTTTGGCTCTGAAAAGCAAGCTATTTTCAATGAGGATGGACAAAAGGGAGTCTGCTACTACATTTTTAGTGCGAATTAAGGATGTTAAAGACGGATTGGGGGCCATTGGAGTGGCGGTGGCTGATGAAGATCTTGTTGCAATTACAATGAATGGGATGCATGATGATTTTCAAACCTTCATCACTGGACTCTCCGCAAGGGAGAAAGCACCCACGTTCGATGATCTCACTGCGATCTTGCAACAAGAGGAAGACCGACGGCAGAACCTGAATCTGAACCCCCAAAGCGACGATCTCGCGCTGGTGGCAAAACGACGACTATCTAAAGGAAGGTAGTCACAACAGCAATCAAAGCAAAAAGGAGGAACATCACAGAAGAATCCGCATTCTCAGAAAGGTATGCTTGCAAATCATTATGAAAAGAAATGTTTTTATTGTGGAAAAACGGGTCATATACAGAGAGATTGTTATTATAAGAAGCAGGCTGATGAGGCAAGGAGGAGACAGGTAAATCAAAAACACAGAGGATATTTTGTT
>APFE031084327.1:0-48286 GCA_000404065.3 Pinus taeda
TGATATTTTGCACATTGATGAGCATTAAATTCTCAGAATTGAATTCCCCTGCAACCGCCGACTTGTTTTCTTGAGAAAGGCATCACCGCTTTGCTGCATTCAATACACAGATAAGCGTTAGAAGATATTTTGATTATTTTACTGTTCCCCTGCAACCGCCGACTTGTTTTCTTGAGAAAGGCATCACCGCTTTGCTGCATTCAATACACAGATAAGCGTTAGAAGATATTTTGATTATTTTACTGTTCCCCTGCAACCGCCGACTTGTTTTCTTGAGAAAGGCATCACCGCTTTGCTGCATTCAATACACAGATAAGCGTTAGAAGATATTTTGATTATTTTACTGTTTAAACTCATATATGTTTTTTCCTATAAATGTAATGAACAACAGTTCTACTTTTTAAGAGAGAAGGTTAGAAGAACAATAGAGAGTTTCTTCTGTAAACGCACAACAATGTTGAACCTGCAATTTTCTGAGATAGTGAAAATTGGTTTTTGGAACTGAAGTGTTCCTGTTGTTATACCTCTATCAAGGGGAAGACGAATTTGTATCAGCTTATTTATTGTTTATGAATACAAGTTAATTTTTGGGTTGCTGTTACACTGTAAGTCTAAAAGTGACTTGACGTCAAAAACACGTTGCTGTTACACCGTAAGTCAAAAAAGTGACTTGACGTCAAAACACGTTGCTGCAACACCAAGATCAACAACTAACAAAATTACGTTGTACCATAAATCAAAAAAGTTAATTACTTATTATTTGCTTTTGGATATATACATATAATGATTATATTTTATAAAAATGTTATATAAAATTATTAATGTAAAATCAATTAATATTAATGCCCGTAAACATAATAGCATGAATTTCACCCATAAGAATATCCAGTAAAAAGAAATCACTTGTATTGATTTGATTTGTATATATATGTTACAGTCATGTATATTCCGTAGGGAACTTCAGGAATGTACTCCGCCAAACTGTCAAAAATGTCAAATGTTGAGAAATAGGCTTGATGCCGTGTTGATATGATGCAGCATGCGTATCACATTTAGACATGATGATGCAATTCATGCTGCATCCTTTGCTTTGTACTATAATGCCATGCAGTGATCCGATCATGCAGAGAGTGTACTTAGATTGTTCAAAAGTGCCACCCTGCTAGAGATAAGAAATCTAAAGAGGTCGTTGATTCTCTCGTCGATGTGTGTGAGAGCAAGTTCCAACTCCGTGGTGGACATGTTGACGGAATGGATGGAGTCCAAGACTTCATCTTGCATGTTGGAGTATGACTTGGACGTCTTGTTATTGATGTATTTATCCAGTACGTTGTTGAAGTGTCCAACTGTAATATCCACCCTGTTCAACTCATGCAAGAGGAACTTGAATGACGATGATCTCTTTCTCTGCATCTCCATACCTTCCTTTATCTTGTGCTGCATCCTGTCCTTCATACTGTTGATGTCCATAAGAGGAGGGAGCGGGCCAGGACTGGTCCTATTCTTCATTTTAAGAAACCCTGCATCTTGTATAAAGGACCGGCATGGTGCGTTAATGGAAAGGGCAGCCACAAGAGCAGTGCAGGCAAATACGGTGATGGCCTTCGCTTCCTTGATGGCCTCTTCAACTCCTGATCCGCTGATTGACGTTGCCGCTGCTGTTGTTGGGTGAAGGCTATCGGCCATTCTCTTCAATGTAGACACGCATTTCGCTAACTTGGACTCCATGTCCTTCTTCTTCCTTAACTCATCCATGCATTTGTCAAGGGAATCTTTTGCTTTCACCACTTGATTATTTATCATGTGGTCAGGACGACTTAATACACTAGGAATCTGGACAGGGGCATGAAGTAAGCCATGGAGGGATATCTGTACTGAAATGTTGTTCTTCTTCATGTCTGACATGCACTCTCTCAACACATCGCACACATCAAGCAGATTTACCAGGTCCTCCATATGTTGGTTCAACCATTTTCCGTCATTATTACTGTGTATCTGCATATGCGGGTACAAATCCTTCAAATTGGAGTAGATAAACAGCACCACGTCCAGCGCTTGTCCAAGCCAAGCTGCGGAAATGTTGTAGAACTCAGGCTGCTGTTGTTGTTCCATTAGTGTCTCAACCTTAGCTCTAAGTTTGTTCTGAAAATCAGTCAGGATCGGGCACACGCTGGAATCCGGCAAGCTCCTTGACCTCTTATGCTTGCCGTGACTACGAACAGCAGCAGGCACCAATGAGTGCAGAGCCTGACTAAGAGAAATGATAGCAGAACTCATGATTGCGATCAATGCTCCACCACTTAATTTCTTCCGTCTCAAGATCAGGATATGCTTATCTCTCTAGAGGTGACTGCCCTTGTAGTTTCTTGCTTCTCGAAACATGTGTGGGGTATGTATTAATACAACTGAATTTCACACCTCCGCCAGATCACAAACACGAGGATAGCTGCTAGCAAAGCATGGTCGACAGAAAGCATAACGGAAGGGAAATGCGATAATAGTAATATAATTTAAGCCAGCCCTGGGTGTTTCTTGTCTATGGAGAGTTTTTTTCCCGCCCTCTAACAAATTCAACCAACCAGACGGGAGACGATTATTTTATATATGGACTCAACAACTCAGTTCTTGCTTCGAGAGACAAAAAGCATCACATAAGATTAGAGTCAGATGTGAGCATCACTACAGATCTCTTTACATGCACATGGAGGACCACGGAGATAGCCATCAAAGCAGGTCCAGAGAAGGAATAGCTGAGAGGAAATGTGATACTACCAATATAATTTGAGCCAGCGTGTGTGCTGGAGAGTTGTTTCTTCGTGGCCGGCAAAATTCTCGGCCAACCTAAGCAAAGAAGGTTATTTTAAATTTTATGGAATAAGATTAGAGTCAGATTCAAGCAGTATATGCCATAGCATATCCTTGCAAGTGCACATTCAGGTCAACGGTAGCTAATTCACGCCTTTTCATGTTATAAAAGTGATGAGTAGTAATTGCATTTATGTAGGAGTAACACATCAATAAATGTTCAAAATTTTATTATAAAATAAATTACATTAATATCATCGTAATAATCACACTTCATAATTATTTGGCAACGTGCATTACCCAAAACAACTCCAAAGCTATATTATATTATTTGCATTTAGAATTTTATTATTTATCTTTGGGAACTTTTATTTTCAAACTTAGTTTAAAAGGGTTAATTCAGGTTTTTATATATATATAATTAATAAATATTAATTTTTATATATATATATATATATAAGAGGTTGCAATTCAAGGATATTCATTTCACATTATTCTTAATGTGGTTTTATATATAGAGATTCCATACGTAATTTTTTTTAATGATTTCAAGTGTACATTAGATATACGAAGGATTGAATTTTTTTTTTAAATTTAAATTAGTAATTTTAACAAATTTCCAACAAATTAACACTAAAAAAATATTGAAATATTTTATTTATGAAACCATAATTTTACACATTAAAAATGTTTATTGTTATTGATATATTTTTAAATATACATGTATATTATTTAATTTATATTCGAAATATTTTATGTATAACTTATATTAATTTTGTTATTGTTATTAATATTTTTTAAATATAAAAAATTAATTTTTAGGCAGTAAGGCATTTTCCTCTGAAATCAACTCTTCCAACTACCTTTGTGTCATCACTTTGCGCACTTGATCCTTTGTTAGACGATTAGATTATCCTCACCCGTTGATTTTTATTGGTCAGTGATGGTTGGGACTCACTCGATAGTTCCTCTTTCCTGGACTCGCTCGGTAGTTCCTGCTTTCCTGGACTCACTCGATAGTTCCTGCTTTCCCTACATGTAACTACAACACCGAGAGACACTCTGATAACAACACTATTCCGAACTCTATATTAGTGCAAGCCCATTCTAGCAGCTGCATCGGCACAACTAGACCAGATCACAGAGAAGCAAGATCATCCAGGGTTTATTGGTGGGTGACCCCTTCCATATACCATCCCAATGGGTGGTCTAAATACTCCCCTAACTCCTCTTCTGGACACCATGATTCTATTTAATTTCTAAACGAGGGTTTTATTCAGCTGGCTGAATTCACGATGTAATGAGGCTAGCCTACTCCTCTTATAGACAGTCTATTTCATTTGTAAATGAGGGCTTCATTCAGCCAGGAAAATTGAAGGTGTAATGAGACCAACCCGTAAGGAGGTAAGGGTTTCATTTCATTCATTTCCTGTGAAAAATTTGTATAGTTTCAATGGTTTTAGATTAAGTTTTAAATTTTGGCTACCATGCCCATTAATAGTGATTGAGCAATGCAACTGACATCTCATAGCATTGCATAAACATACAATTTGTTTCACAAGCATTCATTATGCCTTAAGTTGTTATCATTCTTGTTTGTAATTTTCTCTCAAACCATTAAATAATGACGAATTAATGTTTCCTTGTTCATGTTCAAACTATGTGAATACTTTTTAGTTCCTGTACAGGCATGGTTGTACCTTTGACAAATGAGAGTACTACACGCAACTCTGTCTATTTTGGTCACTTCACATCAGAGATGATCTATATAACACATTTGTTGGTCGAAGAGCCTGAGAAATTGACAGGCCCACTTCTAGCTGATACATATGTTACACTTCTGAAGGGAAGAAATGTGTGGTATGGTCAACAGATTGCAAAGGGAGAAATTAGGCCAAACATGGGGGACAACATACAAGGAAAAGGAATGATACAGGTTTAAATCCAATTTTGAGCTTAGGCGATATTTTTCTTTTTCTCTTTTATTTATTGCCACAATACATGTTTCATAGTTTAAATGAGACATAGTAACCACAAAGTGGGAAAACTGCGTTTGGAAATCTTCCAAGGAGACCCTTAAGCTTTTTAGTAGTCCTTGGAATGCTTTAAAAGTAAGTTCATAATCCAAAGATGGAAGAGCATTTATGGTTGGAAATGCAGTATCAAATTCCATATTGCAAAAACATGAATGGCTACTTTCTGTTTTTTATAATATAGGGTGTATCAGCCATGGAAGCATTCTATGAATTGCTTTTCCAACCGAGTTTAAGTATCATGCACCCAGAGAGGAAAAAGGAGGTGGTTCATGTGGAGCTATGTCCCATTCTTAAGACTTTGTACAATATCCTTATAAAAAGGTAATAATTTTTTGTTTGCTTGTAAGGTTTCAGTGTAGAACAATCTTGTTACGAATGTCATATCCAAAAAAGTTGTCTTGCGAAAGTGTCAATAGGACATCTAATTTCGTTTCCCCTAAACATGATCAAAGTTTATAATTTTTGAAATCTTGGCATAGGAAATAATATATATTCTACATTTGAGAAAGGATTGACTGGAGCAATTTTAACCTCTTAATGCAGGAAAGCATCAGCATAAGCTATAATACAAGCCTTGAGAGATGAGAATATGTATGATCCACGTCATCGTATTAAGATTGCTTCAGTGAATAAATGCTCCATGCTTCAGTTGCCATGCACTCCAAAAACAATCCAACTTGACAGGGAGTCAATTCTAAAGTGTTAAGAAAATAAATTACAATATTTTGTGAGGGGGTCTTAAATTCATCGGATATTTTATCCAGTGACCAAAAATACAGTTTTCCCTTCATTTGAAGTATTTTTTCATGATTGTGTAACTGTACAATTGTTGTTTTGATCGATAGAACAATAATGCATTCTTGGATAAAAATGGTTGTTGGTATTGGCTAAAAGATTTAGGCAGATTGCGTAAGTATAGGCATTTGCCTTATGTAGTTGGCGATCAATTGTCTATAATCAAAGTTATCAACTAATCAAATAAGGAAGACCACTTGTTGAGTAATATTTCCCTTGCTATTTTGTATATTGCAAATCAAACCCTATATTTCACCCAATTTACTCATGTGCAAAAATTGAACATTTATACTCTCCATCTTCCCTATCTAAGGGAAATGTAATGGAAAAGCTATAGAGATTTATAGCATTATAAGTAATCTAAAACTGAGTTTTCTTACTACTATTTTCATATGTGGAAAAATGTATGCTTTCAATGCTTAATGTCTTACACCAAACAATTGAATCTTAATATTATATAAGATATTGAAGGACTGCTATTCAATAATGTTGCTTTCCTCAAAATTTTAGTGTCAATGTTTCAGCATACTTCTGAAGCTCATTTGTGTTTGTTACTCTCATGCCTTCTCTATCGTTTGCTATTGACAATTACCCCCAATGACCACCAATGGATGCCCTATTTTATAGATCCCCTCTTGGAAAGGTGTGGCTCTCTCTAAGGCACCTCTAACAAACAAGGTATTTGATTAATCTTCATTCCCAAGTCAAAAGTGTGTATATTTCCAAAAATGGAAAGTGGATAATGTAATAAATCCTTAGCTATACATGACACTTGTACTAATCGTGTACAAACCAATTTCTGCTAATAAATTGTGCAGTGTCCTATTGGTTTCTAGGTTTATCACTGTGTAAGCATGGAAGTGAACTCTTCACTCATCATGAGGGAAAATGGAATAACAACAACAATCTATGAAGACTCATTTTCCCTGCCAATGATTGAAGAGTTCAATAAAAACGAAATGCAATAGTGAAAAATGTTTACTATCTCATAAACCAAAAATTAATAACATTATATTTCTCTACCAAAGCCTCCATGATAATAGAGTGTACATTTTACAAGTGTTTTCTTACTTTGGTTTTTAGTTTTTTCATTACATTCAAAGTTTCAGCTATCAAAAGGTACAAATTGGTATTAGAGATTGCTATAAGGGATTTTAGGGTTATGCAGTTCTAATTTGATTGCAATCCATCCTTTCAAGAATTCTCCTTAAAATCCCATCTCTGGTTTTTGTGGTATTACTTCAAAATTCCCATTGAGAGTTTCTTTACCAAATTCACAACCCATAAGCTTTTTAGTATTCCTTGACATGCTTTGAATGAAAATTCATAATCCAATGATGGCATAATATTCATGGTTGGAAATGTAGTATCGAATTGCATATTGCAGAAACAAGAATGGCTACTTTCTGTTTTTGATAATATAGGGTGTATCAGTAATGAATAATTCTATTAATTGCTTTGCCAACCGAGTTTAAGTGTCATGCACCCAAAGGGAAAAATGAGGTGGTTCCTATGGAGCTAGGTCCCATTCTTAAGACTCTGTACAATATCCTTATAAAAAGGTAATAATTTTTTGTTTGCTTGTAAGGTTTCAGTGTAGAACAATGTTGTTATGAATGTCATATCCAAAAACGTTGCCTTGCAAAAGTGTCAATAGGACATCTGATTCCCTTTCCCCTAAACATGATCAAAGTTTATAATTTTCGAAATCTTGGCATGGGAAATAATTTGCATTCTACATTTGAGAAAGGATTGGCTGGAGCAATTTAACCTATTAATGCAAGGAAGCATCAACAGAAGCTATATTACAAGCCTTAAGAGATGAGAATGTGTATGATCCACGTCATCGTATTGAGATTTATTCAATAAATAAATGCTCCATGCTTCAGTTTCCATGCACTCCGAAGACAGTCCAACTTGACAGGGAGTCAATTCTAGAGTTAAGATAATAAATTACGATATTTTGTGAGGGGGTGTTAATGTCGTCAGAGATTTTCTTCCATGACCAAAAATATAGTTGTGCCTTCATTTGAAGTATTTTGTCATGATTGTGTAACTACACAATTGTTGTTCTGATAGATAGAACAACAATGCATTCTTGAATAAAAATGATTGTTGGTACTGGCTAAAAGATTTAGGTAGATTGGGTAAGTATAGGTAATTTTTCCTTATGTATTTGGTGATCAATTTTGTATAATCATAGTTATCAATTGTTTATAATCAAATAAGGAAGACCACTTGCTAAGTAATATCTCCCTTTCTATTTTGTATATTTCAAATCAAACCCTATATATTACCCGGTTTACTAGTGCACAAAAATTGAACATTTATACTCTCCATCCCCCCCATCTAAGGGAAATGTGACAAAAAATCTATAGCAGTTTGCAACACTATAAGTAATATAAAGCTAATTTTTGCTTGTTGCTATTTTCCTATATGGAAAAGAAGTCTACTTTCAATGCTTAATATCTTACACCAAACAATTGAATCTTAATATTATACAATATATTGTATGACTACTATTTAATAATGTTGCTTTCCTCAAAATTTTGGTGTTAATCTTTCGGCATACTTATGAAGCCCATTTGTGTTCATTACTCTCCTACCTTCTCTGTCATTCATTGTTGACAATTACCCCCAATGAACACCAATGGATGCCCTATTTTATAAATCCCCTCTTGGAAAGGTGTGATTCTCTCTAAGGCACCTCCAACAAATAGGGTATTTGATTAACCTTCATAGCCCAAGTCAAAAGTGTGTTTTGTTCCACAAATGGAAAGTGGATAATGTAATAAATCCTTAGTGTTTCTTCTACTTTCCCTAGTGCTCTTGTCATCCAAGCTTGAGTCTTCTTCTCATCCTAGCTTTCCTTGCACAAATTAGTTTTATATTTATTTTGAAAAATGATAAGTAAACAATAATCACTAGTAACAGAGAATTCATGGGAATATTGTCCATATATACACAGTTGGATGTATATGCACAAAGATACAACTGTGGATATGCTACCATTAATCTCTGATACTTGTGCTTATTGTTTTCTTAAATAATAAGCACTGAGAAGTGCAGCATTAATAGTAATTTTTTCGGGATACACACCATGAGATATGAGCCTTTCGCATACAAAGTTGTATGTCTCAAGATAAATTACTATTAATGTTTCACTTCCAGGTGATTATTGTTTGCACAAGTTATACATGCCACTTGTACTAATCTTGTACAGACCAATTTTTTTTAATAGATTGTGTAATGTGCTATTGGTTTTTGGGTTTATCACTATGTAAGCATGGAAGTGAACTCTTCACTCATCATGACGGTAAATGCAATAACAATAGAAATTTATGAAGACTCATTTTCCCTAACAATGATTGAAGAGTTCACTAAAAACGAAATGCATTGGTGAAATAATTTTATTGTCTAATAAACCAGAAATTAATATCATCTTTCTCTGCCAAAGACTCCATTCTAATAAAGTGTACACTTTTCAAGTGTTTTCTTGCTTTGGTTTCAGTTTTTTCATTGCATTCAAAGTTTCAACTGTGAGAAGGTACCAATTGGTATCAGAGACTGCTATAAGGGATTTTAGGGTTCTACAGTTCTAATTTGATTACAATCCTTCCTTTCAAGAATTCTCCTTAAAATCCCATCTCTGGTTTTTGTGGCATTACTTCAAAATTCCCATTGAGAGTTTCTTTAGCAAATTCACAAACCATTCCAGCAATTCACAACATGTCGATGCCCTTCTGAATCCAGCTTCATAGATAGTGTCTCAATTTGTTTCTCAAAGTGGGGATAGAACATTGCTCAATAGTGAGAAATTCCACTCTTAATCTTAGAAAAATATAGGATGATAGAATGAAGTCCCATATCAATGGATACTAACATGTGTTGGGTCATCAACATTTAGCATTAATATTCTGATTTGTTGTTATTCTTTTAAACATGGTCGAAAAGGATTTCAAAGAGGATCATAAAATTTTGACTCAAATTCTCAAAAATAGATAATTTTTTTGAAAAATGACAAGTCTTTTTTAGAAAACCTACTACGTTCAACAATTAATAATAAAAAAATATAAATTTATCATTATTATTTAAAATTAAATGTATATTTCATATGCCATGAATCTCCTTGTATATTTAAGTTTTTTTCTTATATTTAATATTGTAGATCACTTTTATGTAATTAATTATTACATTTACTTTAATATTTATTTTAATGGAATTATCATACATATGGATGTTATAGATATATTGCACCATCAAAGCATTCAGTTATATTTATACCACTTTCAAACAACATAACTTTACCACCATTATTTAAAATTAAATGTATATGTCATGACTCTCCTTGTATATGTCAGTTTTTTTTCTTATATTATGTCTTACGGGCATTTCCTTTGCAGCCTGTGGTGCAAATGCTAGTTATATTAAGAATTGAATGAATCACACATCTTCTTTTTATTAGAACTAACTAATTTTTACTCTCAATTACTTCTTCTTTTTAGAATTGAAATATTTATTATTGTCGACATTAAAATTATTTGTTTTCTCTCTATATAAAATAATAAAGTTGGTATGGCAATATTATTTAACATGAATATTCAAATAGTTTATATAAGTCATATTTTGAAATATTTTAAAAAATTACCACACATCTTCCCCGTACACCAAAGTGAGAACACAAATTTCACTTTTAATTGTTTATCTCTCTATATTTGATATAAAATTATGTGGAATATTTTTACCATATCTCCTTCATACTGGATTGTAATATCAACATTGAATGGAGCATATAATAAAGGTGAGATGAATTATATTTTATTATATTTTTAATTAAAACTAATCAAATATGTATATTCATTTTTGTATTTATTATACCCAATATTGTTTTCAATTCAAAGAAATTTAATATTTATTTTAAAAAATGCATGTGTCAAATCAAGGTTACCATAGAAAGAATCACATATCTATGCGATACTGGGTTATAACATTTGCCTCTTTACTAGATAACTAACTTAGTGAACATAGTGAGACTTTGAGAATATTTTATTTTTATATAAAAAATGATAATGTCATGATTTACGCATCTCCCTCAGATTAGGTTGTATAATCTGTCTCTTGGTGCAGTAAATAATCTTCATCTTAGTTAGCTCATATGTATTATCTTTACATATTTCTAGCATTTACACCATATGTTGCAAAGGAAATGCCATAAGTCGGCAGCGCATATGGAAGAAGAGCATAGATGGAAAAAAAATGTGATATGTTATGTGATCTAACTATAGTCCAATTTGAGTGAAAAAGAAATTTTAATGTTAAATGTAATACAATCAAACAATCTACTCAAAATAGAGGCACGTGCAAATTCCTTCCCAAGTGCTCAATTCGAGCATTTATTTTCATTGACAATTGCATCCTAGATCAGAGCTTTGTCTTTCATCACCTCAGCCAGATTGAACCCTTGACTCTCGTATGGTAATGGTTCCAAATAAAATTTATCTACAAGTATTCTCTAGAAGTGTTCCCATTTTTACACGTCTCCATTAACATAATTAAAGGCTCGGTTCTTTGCATAAGGAATTGTGGCAACCCAAATTTCTCATTCTGCAATCAATTTTTCATCAGATGCATCCATGAAATATTCCCATGAAGTATTGTTCCTTGGGCACTTGAAAGGAAACCCCTCATGTTTGAAAATGACAATGCAAACACACTATGTGCTCAAAAAATTCATCAGGCTCCAAGGAGAGAAGTCATGTGTTAAACAGTGAATGGACCAAGTTAATCCTTCTTTCTTCTCTGCAGCCTCCAATACAATATCCTCGAGAGTGTAGTAAAAATCAGGCACATTTATCCTAGGAAGCTCTTCATGAAAGGGTGCCTCGTGGGGCTAATATTTATGATTCTTTACCACTCCATAAAATAGACCAATGTAATATTTCCACCCAATATCAAGAAAAATATGTTGTAAATTCTTTGCATTAGGTAGGAGGGCATATAACACATTACTCAACATTATTCCATTGTTCACGCAGTTCTACTCCTCTATCTCTCTGCTAACCCAAACAACCCAAAAGAGATGGATGACATCCTTCAATGGTGAGATCTTTTCTAAAGTTTGCTCTCTATCTAAAACACCACACTAAACATATTCCACTGGACTATTTGGAGATCAATCTAGATTAGCTCTCTTAGGAACTCCATAAGCTTTCCAAGGTCCACTAGGAGTATCAGACAAAGGAAAATTTTCTACCAATCAATTTCCTACAATTCCTATTACCCCTATAACCAACGCCAGTCCCTATTGCTTCTCAGATTTCTCTCGAGGCCAAGGGAACCTGTCCACCAAGAATACCAGCTCATTGTGATAAAATGCACACTAATCCAAACACCAATCTGTGACAAGAAACATCACCATCAATTTTAGAAATACATGCATTCAAAATCAACATAAAAATTTCCACAATTCACGACTTCATTAAATCTTCCCTACCAATCACATTTCCAATCTATCAGCTCTTGGTGCAATTTTGTAATGTTGTATTAATGGATTGTAGGAAAGCAATTAACAAAATGAATCACTGATTGAAATTTCCATGGATTTTTCTAAAATTATTACCTAAGAAACGAGCTAAATGAACTGCATGAGAATGAGTTTTGATTTCCAAATAGACTTAGTGTTGTATTCAAGAAATGAAAACAATTGAGCAGAGATACAGATTAGATTCCTTCAACAAATTCACTCATGTGAGAAAACAGGTTGAACGAAGGGAGTGGTAAAACATAGATACAAATTAAGTTATCATGAGATTTATGTGTAAAGTAGGATGGATGCTAGATCCTTCAGTATTGCTAATAAAAGTCTCCTTAAGCTTTGGCTATAAATTCATCATTGCATGTAGATGGTTCTTATCGGCCAGCAAATGTTAGTTAGTCCAATGGAGTTATCCCAAGATTGCATTTGCATTAACTGAAAAGGGCAGACTTGTTTATGTGTGAACAACAGAAATTTATTTCTAGTATGTATTTGTTAGGTAGGCTTCCCTTCAAGAGGAAAAAATTTGAGAAAGATAACCTTCGATCCCATACCTTAATTATTTAATACCATTAATATGGGAATCCAAATAAGAAATGCAAGGGTGCAACACACAATAATGATAATGCCATAAATCAGAGAGACAATTATGCCTCCTATTCAAATGAACAAAAGTTTATACAACAATTTTTAAAATAATTTTACAACCTTAAATATATTGCACCTAGTTTAGACTCTTGGAAATATCAATTTAAATGACAAATCTAACTAATGTACCCTAGATTGATGGCTAAATAGACTTGAGACTAACTATAATACAATATATTGTCACAAGGTAACATATTTCCTCATCGATGCATCATACTTTGACATAAAATTAAGATAATAGTTCTCTTGTTGCTTGTGAATACATAAATTTAATTTATTTTTTGAAGCATAGAATAGAAGATATCATAAATAGTAATAATTATCACAGTGGGATTATGCCTTCTAGACAACCAAAAAAGCTTAATCTTGACCAATGGTTAAGCTAACATTTTAGGAAAGATTGACAGGGGACAACAAGGAATTGTACTATTTTTATCATTTTATTCTATGCTTTTGTAAATCCCAAAAAAATAAATTGAAATTATGTCATTATCATGCATGATGATGAAGAGAGTTGTAATATAAGTAGAGACAGAAAGGCCAGTTTTACTAGATATTCTATGGAGAACTATCTTGTCCATGTCGAATATGAATTGGATTTTAATGAAGGGAAGAGGGAAGTAAAATATTGTAACACTTTGTAGCTTCTTAGAGCATCAATATCATGGATTCTTCTCTAGGCATAGTCATACACTATCCTAAGTTGAATCTAACACACTTGAAAGAATGAAATATGTGGTGAAAGTTGTTGTACAAATGTTCTTAAATTGGTTGAAATTTGAAAAGAATTAACATAAAGAATAATTAGGGACATGTCTTTCACCTTTTGCAAATAAATCTCACATGCAAAATTTCATGTGTTGCAAGGTAGGCAAAGGTGTCTATATTAATATACCCCCAACCCTCGAAATATTGTGTTCATTTTTCTATTATTTGTTCACTTTCCGCATCTCTAGGTTTGAACTATTTAAATATTTAATGGAATGTTGAGATAAATATAAGTGATTATACAAACACTGCCCCTAAACTACATTTCTATTAGACAACAAACTTTCAGATTTCAGATTTGGCATATAAAATTTTTAGTGTCTCAAATATGCAAAGACGAGTCAAGTTACGCATATTCAATCTCAATTAAGGTTTCAATCCTCGTTGGTATTCGCAACCCTTATACGTAATTTCTAGCCTCTTGTCTATATTAATTCATGAGAAGCTTCATAAGAAGCAAAACTGATTAAGAAGCTTCATACCTGATCTTTTCAATTTCATAAACAAATTCTTGGCAATTTGATAAGTTTGATTGAAAATTATCTTAAACATGAGAGAACATGACATGATTCCTATTCTCTAAGTTAGGTCTCTACTAATGATAAAAATATAGTAGTAATAATAACCATTTTATTGTTTTTATGACATAAGGCATTCCCCTCTGAAATCAACTCCCCCAACTACCTTTTTGTCATCGCTTTGCACCCTTCTATCCTTTGTTAGATGATTAGATTATCCTCACCCATTGATTTGAATTGGTT
This sequence comes from Pinus taeda, assembly GCA_000404065.3. Classification (NCBI taxonomy): domain Eukaryota; kingdom Viridiplantae; phylum Streptophyta; class Pinopsida; order Pinales; family Pinaceae; genus Pinus; species Pinus taeda. Next base: position 14,349 of record APFE031084327.1, read on the forward strand.
AGTGATGGTTGGGACTCACTCGACAGTTCCTGCTTTCGCGGACTCACTCGGCGATTCCTGCTTTCCTTTCATGTAACTACAACACCATGGGACTCGCTTGGAAATTCCTACTTTCCTGGACTTGCTCAGTAGTTCCTGCTTTCCCTTCATGTAACTAGAACAACATGGGACTCGCTCGGCAATTCCTGTTTTCCCGTACTCGCTCGACAGTTCCTGCTTTCTCTTCATGTAACTGCAACACCAAGAGACACTCTCATCAAAACACTGTTGCGAACTCTATATTAGTGCAAGCCCTTTCTAGTCACAGCAATGACACAACTAGACCAGATCATAGGGAAGAAAGATCATCCAGGGTTTATTGGTGGGTTACCCCTTCCATATAGCATCCCAATGGGTGGTCTAAATACTCCCCTAACTCCTCTTCTAGACACCATTCTATTTAATTTCTAAATGAGGGTTTTATTCAGCTGGCTGAATTCATAGTGTAATGAGGCTAGCCTACTCCTCTTATAGACATTCTCTTTAATTTTTAAATGAGGGTTTCAACAACTGGGCGAATTCAAGGTGTAACGAGACCAACCCGCAAGGAGGTAAGGGTTTCATTTCATTCATTTATTGTGACAATTTTTTTATAGTTTCAATGGTTTTAGATTAAGTTTTGGATTTTGGCTACCATGACCAATAATAGTGATTGAGTGTTGCCACTCACATCTCATAGCATTTCATAAACATACAAATTTTTTCATAGGCATTTATTATTCCTTAAGTTGTTATCATTCTTGTTTGTAATTTTCTCTTAAACCATTAAATAGTGAAGAATTAATGTTTCACAGTTCATGTTCAAACTATGTTAATACTTTTTAGCTCTTCTACAAGCATGGTTTCATCTTTGACAAATGAGAGTGCTACAAGCAAGTCTATCTATTTTTCTCACTTCACATCAAAGATGATCTATATAACACATTTGTTGGTCGAAGAGCCTGAGAAATTGATAGGCCCACTTCTGGCTGATACATATGTTACACTGCTGAAGGGATGAAATGTGTGGCATGGTCAATGAATTGCAAAGGGATAAATTAGAACAGGCATGGGGGACAACATACAAGGAAAAGGAATGATACAGGTTTAAATCCAATTTTGAGCTCACGCAATATTTTTCTTTTTCTCTTTTATTTATTGCCACAATACATGTTTCATAGTTTAAATGAGACATAGAAACCACGAAGTGGGAAAACTAATTTTGGAAAGCTTCAAAGGAGAACCATAATCTTTTTAGAAGTTCTTCGCATGCTTTAAAAGTAAGTTCATAATCCAAACATGGCAGAGTATTTATGGATGGAAATGCAGTATTAAATTCCATATTATAGAAACATGAATGACTACTTTCTATTTTTTGTAATATACGGTGTATCAGTCGTGGAATAATTCAATGAATTACTTTTCCAACCAAGTTTAAGTGTCATGCACCCAAAGAGAAAAAAGGAGGCAGTTCCTATGGATCTATGTCCCATTCTTAAGACTCTGTACAATGTCCTTATAAAAAGGTAATAATTTTTTGTTTGCTCGTAAGGTTTCAGTGTAGAACAATCTTGTTACGAATGTCATATCCAAAATCATTGCCTTTGAAAAGTGTCAATAGGACATTTGATTCCCTTTCCCCTAAACATGATCAAAGGTTATAATTTTTGAAATCTTGGCATGGACAATAATTTATATTCTACAATTGAGAAAGGATTCGTTGGAGCAATTTTAACCTCTAAATGCAAGGATGCATCAACAAAAGCTATATTACAAGCCTTGAGAGATGAGAATATGCATTATCCGCATCACCCTATTGAGATTTCTTCAGTAAATAAATGCCCCATGTTTCAATTTCCATGCACTCTGAAGACAGTCCAACTTGACAGGGAGTCAATTCGAGAGTGTTAAGATAATAAATTACGATATTTTGTGAAGGGGTGTTAATGTCGTCATAGATTTTCTTTAGTGACCAAAAATACAATTGTCCCTTCATTTGAATTATTTTGTCATGATTTCGTAACTTCACAATTGTTGTTCTGATCGATAGAACAACAATGCATTCAAGGATAAAAATGGTTGTTGGTACTTGCTAAAAGATTTAGGCAGATTGGGTAAGAATAGGCCTTTTCCTTATGTAGTTGGTGATCAATTGTGTATAATCAAAGTTATCAATTGTTTATAATCAAATAAGGAAGAACACTTGCTGAGTAATATTTCCCTTGCTATTTTCTATATTGCAAATCAAACCCTAGCATAAATTGAACATTTATACTCTTCATCTTCCCCATCTAAGGGAAATGTGATAGAAAATCTACAGAGGTTTTTAGCACTATAAGGAATCTAAAACTAAGTTTTTCTCGCTGTTATTTTCCTATATGGAAAAAATTATGCTTTCAATGCTTAATTTCTTACACCAAACAATTGAATCTTAATATTATAGAATATATTGAAGGACTATTATTTAATAATGTTTCTTTCCTCGCAATTTTAGTGTCAAATGATTCGGCATACTTCCGAAGCCCATTTGTTTTCTTTACTCTCCTATCTTCTTTGTCATTTGTTGTTGAAAATTACCCCCAATGACCACCAATGGATGACCTATTTTATAGATCCCCTCTTGGAAAGGTGTGGCTCTCTCTAAGGCACCTCCAACAAACAGGGTATTTGATTAATCTTCATAGCCCAAGTCAAAGGTGTGTATAGTTCCACAAATGGAAAGTGGATAATGTAATAAATCCTTAGCGTTTCTTCTACTTCCCCAGTGTTAGTTCTCTTGTCATCCAAGCTTGAGTCTTCTTCTCATCCCATCTTTCCTTGTAGAGATTAGTTTTATATTATGTTGAAAAATGATAAGAAAACAATAATCACCAACGACAGAGCATTCATGGTAATATTGTCCATATATACATAGTTGGATATATATGCACAAAGATCCAACTATGGATATACTGCCATTAATCTCTACTACTTGTGCTTATTGTTTGCTTAAATAATAAGCACTGAGCAATGCAACATTAATAGAAATTTTTTCTAGATACACACCATGAGATATGAGCCTTTCACATCCAAAGTTGTATGTCTCAAGATAAATTACTATTAATGTTCCACTACGAGGTGATTATTGTTTGCAAAAGTTATACATGACACTTGTACTAATCTTGTACAAACCAATTTTTGTTAATAGATTGTGCAGTGTGCTATTGGTTTCTGGGTTTACCAATGTGTAATCACGGAAGTGAACTCTTCACTCATCATGAGGGAAAATGGAATAACAACAACAATGTGTGAAGACTCATTTCCCTACCGATGATTGAAGAGTTCACTAAAAACGAAATGCATTGGTGAAATTTTTTTATCGTCTGATAAACCAGAAATTAATAGCATCATCTTTCTCTGCCAAAGCCTCCATTCTAAAAAAGTGTACTTTTTACAAGTGTTCCCTTGCTCTGGTTTTTATTTTTTTCATTGCATTCAATTTTTTCGCTATGAGAAGGTACCAATTGGTATCAGAGAGTGCTATAAGGGATTTTAGGGTTCTGCAGTTCTAATTTGGTTGCAACCCTTCCTTTCAAGAAATCTCCTTAAAATCCCATCTCTGGTTTCTGTGCTATTACTTCAAAATTCCCATCGAGAATTTCTTTAGCAAATTCACAAACCATAAGCTTTTTAGCATTCCTTGGCATGCTTTAAAAAGTAAGTTCATAATCCAAAGATGGGAGAGTATTTATGGGTGGAAATGTAGTATCAAATTCCATATTGCAGAAACATGAATGGATACTTTCTATTTTTTATAATATAGGGTGTATCAACCATGGAAGCATTCTATGAATTTCTTTTCCAATGAATTTTAAGTGTCGTGCACCGAGAGAGGAAAAAGGAGGTGGCTTCTGTGGAGCTATGTCCCATTCTTAAGAGTCTATACAATATCCTTATAAAAAGGTAATAATTTTTCGTTTGCTTGTAAGGTTTCAGTGTAGAACAATCTTCTTTTGAATGTCATATCCAAAAAGGTTGTCTTGCAAAAGTGTCAATAGGACATCTGATTCCCTTTCCCCTAAACATGATTAAAGTGTATAAGTTTTGAAATCTTGGCACGGGCAATAATTTATATTCTACATTTGAGAAAAGATTGACTGGAGCAATTTTAACCTCTTAATGGAGGGAAGCATTAGCAAAAGCTATTACAAGCCTTGAGAGATGAGAATATGTATGATCCATGTCATCGTATTGAGATTGCTTCAGTAAATAAATGCTCCATGCTTCAGTTACCATGCACTCGAAGACAGTCCAACTTGACATGGAGTAAACCATAGTGTTAAGATAATAAATTACGATATTTTATGAGGGGGTGTTAATGTTATCAAATATTTTCTTCAATGACCAAAAATATAGTTTTCCCTTCATTTGAAGTATTTTGTCATGATTGTGTAACTGCACAATTACTGTTCTGATCGATAAAACAATAATGCAGTCTTGGATAAAAATGGTTGTTGGTATTGGCTAAAAGATTTAGGCAGATTGGGTAAGTATAGGCATCTACCTTACGTATTTGGTGATAAGTTTTGTATAGTCGAAGTTATCAATTGTTTATAATCAAATAAGGAAGACCACTTGTTGAGTAATATTTCCCTTGCTATTTTGTATATTGCAGATCAAACCCTACATTTTACCCAGTTTACTAGTGTGCAGAAATTGAACATTTATACTTTCCATCTTCCCCATATAAGGGAAATGTGACAGAAAAGCTACAAAGGTTTTCAACACTATAAGTTATCTAAAACTAAGTTTTTCTTACTGCCACTTTCCTATATGGAAAAATGTTTGCTTTCAATGCTTAATGTCTTACACCAAACAATTGAATCTTTATATTATACAATATATTGAAGGACTACTATTTAATAATGTTTCTTTCCTCAAAGTTTTGGTGTCAATGTTTGGGCATACTTCCGAAGCCCATTTGTGTTCGTTACTCTCCTGCCTTCTCTACCAGTCATTGTTGACAATTACCCCAATGACCACCAATGGATTCCCTATTTTATAGATCCCTCCTGGAAAGGTGTGGCTCTCTCTAAGGCACATCCAACAAACAAGGTATTTGATTAATCTTCATAGCCCAAGTAAAAAGTGTGTATAGTTCCACAAATGGAAAGTGGATAATGTAATAATCCTTAACATTTCTTCTACTTCCTGAGTGTTATTTCTCTTGTCATCCAAGCTTGAGTCTTATTCTCAGCCTAGCTTTCCTTGCACAAATTGGTTTTATATTTATTTTGAAAAATGATAAGAAAAAAATAATCACCAGCAAAAGAGCATTCATGGTATTATTGTCCATATATACACAAAGATCCAACCATGGATATACTGCCATTAATCTATGCTACTTGTGCTTATTGTTTGCTTAAACAATAAGCACGAAGCAATGCAGCATTAATAGTAAATTTTTTTGGATACACACCATGAGATATGAGCCCTTTGCAACCAAAGTTGTATGTCTCAAGATAAATTACTATTAATGTTTCACTGCGAGGTGATTATTGTTTGCACAAGTTATACATGACACTTGTACTAATATTGTAAAGACAAATTTATGTTAATAGATTATGTTGTGTGCTATTGCTTTCTGGGTTTATCATTGTGTAAGCATGGAAGTGAACTCTTCACTCATCATGAGGAAAAATGGAATAACAATAGCAATGTGTGAAGACTCATTTTCTCTATCGATGATTGAAGAATTCAGTAAACACGAAATGCATTGGTGAAACTTTTTTATTATCTAATCAACCAGAAATTAATAACATCATCTTTCTCTGCCAAAGCCTCCATTCTAATAGAGTTTACATTTTACAAGTGTTTTCTTTCTTTTGTTTTTAGTTTTTTCATTACATTCAAAGTTTCAGCTATGAGAAGGTACCAATTGGTATTCAAGACTGCTATAAGGGCTTTTAGGGTTCTGCAGTTCCAATTTGATTGTAATATTTCCTTTCAAGAATTCTCCTTAAAATCCCATCTCTGGTTTTTGTGGTATTACTTCAAAATTCCCATCGAGAGCTTCTTTATAAAATTCACAACCCATAAGCTTTTTAGTAGTCCTTGGCATGCTTTAAAATTAAGTTCATAATCCAAATATGGCAGAGTATTTATGCTTGGAAATGCAATATGAAATTCCATATTGCAGACACATGAATGGCTACTTTCTGTTTTTGATAATATAGGGTTTATCAGCCATGGAAGCATTCTATGAATTGCTTTTCCAACCGATTTTAAGTGTCATGCACCTAGAGAGGAAAAAGGAGGTGGTTCTTGTGGAGCTATGTCCCATTCTTAAGATTCTATACAATATCCTTATAAAAAGGTAATAATTTTTCGTTTTCTTGTAAGGTTTCAGTGTAGAACAATCTTGTTATGAATGTCATATCAAAAAAAGTTGTCTTGTGAAAGTGTCAATAGGACATCTGATTCCCTTTTCCTAAACATGATCAAAATTTATAATTTTTGAAATCTTGGCATGGGAAAAAATTTATATTCTACATTTGAGAAAGGATTGACTAGAAGAATTTTAAACTCTTAATGCATGGAAGCATCAACAGAAGCTATATTACAAGCCTTTAGAGATTAGAATATGTATAGTCCACGTCATCGTATTGAGCTTGCTTTAGTAAATAAATGCTCCATGCTTCAGTTTCCATGCACTTCGAAGGCAGTCCAACTTGACAGGCAGTTAATTCTAGAGTGTTAAGATAATAAATTATGATATTTTTTTGAGAGGGCGTTAATGTTGTCAGAGATTTTCTTTAGTGACCAAAAATAGAGTTGTCCCTTCATTTGAAGTATTTTGTCATGATTATGTAACTGCATAGTTGATGTTCTAATCGATAGAACAACAATGCATTCTTGGATAAAAATGGTTGTTGGTACTTGCTAAAAGATTTAGGTAGATTGGATAAGCACAGACATTTGCCTTATGTAGTTGGTGATCAATTTTGTATAATCAAAATTATCAATTTTTTATAATCCAATAAGATCACTTGCTGAGTAATATTTCCCTTGCTATTTTGTATATTGCAAATCAAACCCTACGTTTTACCCAGTTTACTGGTGCTCATAAATTGAACATTTATAATCTCCATCTTCCCCACCTAAGGGAAATGTGACATAAAAGCTACAGAGCTTTGCAACACTATAAGTAATCTAAAACTATGTTTTTCTTACTGCTATTTTCGTATATGGAAAAAAATTTGCTTTCATTTCTTGATGTCTTACGCCAAACAATTGAATCTTAATATTATACAATATATTGAAGGACTGCTATTTAATATTATTACTTTCCTCAAAATTTTGTTGTCAATGTTTCAGCATACTTCTGTAGCCCATTTGTGTTAGTTACTCTCCTGCATTGCTTTTCATTCGTTGTTGAAAATTACCCCCAACGACCACCAATGGATGCCCTAGTTTATAGATCCCCTCTTGGAAAGGTGTGGCTCTCTCTAAGGCACCTCCAACAAACAACGTACTTGATTAATCCTTATAGCCCAAGTCAAAAGTTTGTATAGTTCCACAAATGGAAAGTCGATAATGTAATAAATCCTTAGCATTTCTTCTACTTCCCCAGTGTTAGTTCTCTTTTCATCCAAGCTTGAGTCTTCCTCTCATCCTAGATTTCCTTGAACAAATTAGTTTTATATTTATTTTGAAAAATGATAAGCAAGCAATAATCACCAGCAACATAGAATTCATGGGAATATTGTCCATATATACATAGTTGGATGTATATGCATAAAGATCCAACTATGGATATAATGCCATTAATCTCTACTACCTGTGCTTATTGTTTACTTAAACAATAAGCACTGAGTAGTGCAGCATTAATAGTAATTTTTTCTGGATACACGCCATGAGATATGAACCTTTGACATCCAAAGATGTATGTCTCAAGATAAATTACTATTAATGTTTCACTTCCAGGTGATTATTGTTTGCCCAAGTTATACATTACACTTATACTAATATTGTACAGGCCAATTTATGTTCATAGATTGTGTAGTGTGCTGTTGGTTTCTGGGTTTATTACTGTGTAAGCATGGAAGTGAACTCTTCACTCATCATGAGGGCTAATGCAATAACAATAGAAATGTGTAAAGACTCATTTTCCCTGCCAATGATTGAATATTTCACTAAAAACAAAAAGCATTGGTGAAAAATTTTCACTGTCTAATAAACCAGAAATTAATAACATCATCTTTCTCTACCAAAGCCTCCATTCTAATAGAGTGTACATTTTACTAGTGTTTTCTTTCTTTGGTTTTTAATTTTTTCATTTCATTCAAAGTTTCAGTTATGAGAAGGTACCAATTGGTATCAGAGACCGCTATAAGGGCTTTTAGGGTTATGCAGTGCTAATTTGATTGCAATCCTTCCTTTCAAGAATTCTCCTTAAAATCCAATCTCTGGTTTTTGTGGTATTACTTCAAAATTCTCATCGAGTGTTTCTTTAGAAAATTCACAACCCATAAGATTTTTAGCAGTCGTTGGCATGATAAGTAAGTTCATAATCCATAGATGGTAGAGTATTTATGGTTGGAAATGTAGTATCAAATTCCACATTGCAGAAACATGAATGGCTACTTTCTGTTTTTTATAAGATCGGGTGTATCAGCCATGGAAGCATTCTATGAATTGCTTTGCTAACCAAGTTTAAGTGTCATACACCTAGAGAGGAAAAAGGAGGTGGTTCATGGTGAGCTATGTCCCATTCTTAACACTGTACAATATCCTTATAAAAAGGTAATAATTTTATGTTTGCTTGTAAGGTTTCAGTGTAGAACAATCTTGTTACGAATGTCATATCCAAAAAAGTTGTCTTGCAAAAGTGTCAATGGCACATTTGATTCCCTTTCCCCTTAACATGATCAAAGTTTATAATTTTTGAAATCTTGGAATGGGAAATAATTTATATTATACATTTGAGAAAGGATTGACTGGAGCAATTTTAACCTCTTAATGCAGGGAAGCATCAATAGAAGCTATATTACAAGCCTTGAGAGATGAGAATATGTATGATCCATGTCATCGTATTGAGATTTCTTCAGTAAATAAATGCTCCATGTTTTGGTTGCCATGCACTACGAAGACAGTCCAACTTGATAGGGAGTCAATTCTAGAGTGTTAAGATAATAAATTACGATATTTTTTTGAGGGGGTGTTAATGTCGTCAGAGATTTTCTTTAGTGACCAAAAATGTAGTTGTCCCTTCATTTGAAGTATTTTTTCATGATTTTGTAACTGTACAATTTCTATTCTGATCGTTATAACAACAATGCATTCTTTGATAAAAATGGTTGTTGGTACTTGCTAAAAGATTGAGGCAGATTGGATAAGTATAGCCATTTGCCTTATGTAGTTGGTGATCGACTTTGTATAATCGAAGTTATCAAATTTTTATAATCAAATAAAGAAGACCACTTGCTGAGTAATATTTCCCTTGCTATTTTGTATATTGCAAATCAAACCCTACATTTTACCCAGTTTGGTGGTGCGCAAAAATTGAACATTTATACTCTCCATCTTCCCCATCTAAGGGAAATGTGATAGAAAAGCTACAAAGGTTTGCAGCACTATAATTAATCTAAAACTAAGTTTTTCTTACTACTATTTTCCTATATCAAAAAAAGTTTGCTTTCAATGCTTAATGTCTTACACCAAACAATTGAATCTTAATATTATACAATATATTGAAGGACTGCTATTTAATAATGTTGCTTTCCTCAAAATTTTGGTTTCAATGTTTCGACATACTTCCGAAGCCCATTTTTGTCTGTTACTCTCTTGCCTCTCTATCATTCGCTGTTGATAATTACCCCTAATGACCACCAATGGATGCCCTATTTCATAGATCCGCTCTTGGAAAGGTTTGGCTCTCTCTAAGGCACCTCCAACAAATAGGGTATTTATTAATCTTCATATCCCAAGTCAAAAGTGTGTATATTTCCACAAATGGAAAATGGATAATGTAATAAATCCTTATCATTTCTTCTACTTACCTAGTGTTAGTTCTCTTGTCATCCAATCTTGAGTCTCTTCTCATCCTAGCTTTCCTTGCACATATTAGTTTTATATTTATTTTGAAAAATGATAAGAAAACAATAATCACTAGCAACAGAGCATTCATGGGAATATTGTCCATATATACACAGTTGGATGTATATGCACAAAGATCCAACTATGGATATGCTGCCATTAATCTCTGCTACTTGTGCTTATTGTTTGCTTAAATAATAAGCATTTAGCAATGCAGCATTAATATTAATTTTTTATGGATACACACCATGAGATATGAGCCTTTCACATCCAAAGCTATATGTCTCAAGATAAATTATTATTAATGTTTCACTGCCAGGTGATTATTGTTTGTGCAATTTATACACGACACTTGTACTAAACTTGTACAGACCAATTTTTGTTAATAAATTGTGTAGTGTGCTATTAGTTTCTTGGTTTATCACTATGTAAGCATGGAAGTGAACTCTTCGCTCATCATGACAGCAAATGGAATAACAATAGCAATGTGTGAAGACTCATTTTCCCTATCGATGATTGAAGAGTTCACTAAAAATGAAATGCATTGGTGAAATTTTTTTACTGTCTAATAAACCAGAAATTAATAACTTCGTCTTTCTCTACCAAAGCCTCCATTCTAATAGAGTGTACATTTTACAAGTGTTTTCTTGCTTTGGTTTTTAGCTTTTTCATTGCATTCAAATTTTCAGTTGCGAGAAGGTACCAATTGGTATCAAAGACTGCTATAAGGGTTTTTAGGGTTCTGCAGTTCTAATTTGATTGCAATCTTTCCTTTCAAGAATTCTCCTTAAAATCCCATCTCTGGTTTTTGTGGTATTACTTCAAAATTCCCATTGAGAGTTTCTTTAGCAAATTCACAAAATATTCCAGTGATTCACAACATGTCGATGCCCTTCTGAATCGAACTTCATAGATAGTGTCTCAATTTGTTTCTCAAAGTGGGGATAGAACATTGCTCAATAGTTAGAAATTCCACTCTTAATCTCAAAAAAAGATAGGATGATAGAATGAAGTCCCATATCAATGGATCCCAACATGTGTTGGGTCATCCACACTTAGCATTAATAAATTGATTTGTTGATATTTTTTTAAAAATGGACCAAAAGGATTTCAAAGAGGATCTTAAAATTTTGACTCAAATTCTCAAAGATAAATAATTTGTTTGAAAAATGGAAAGTTTTTTTCAGAAAACCTGCTACATTCAACAATTAATAGTCAAACAATATAAATTTATCATTATTATTTAATTTTAAATGTATATTTCATATGCCATGAATCTCCTTGTATATTTAAGTTTTTTTTCTTATATTTAATATTGTAGTTCACTTTTATGTAATTAATTCTTACATTTACTCTAATATTTATTTTAATGGACTTATCATACATATGGATGTTATAGAGATATTGCACCAAATCGAAGCATTCAGTTATTCTTATACCACTTTCAAACAACATAACTTTATCACTAATATTTAAAATTAAATGTATATGTCATAACTCTCCTTGTATATGTCAGTTTTTTCTTATATTTATGTCTTATGGTGTTTCCTTTGCAGCATGTGGTGAAAATGCTAGTTTTATTATCCTACAAACTCATGATTTTGCTTGTACTTATTTACAGATTAATTAAACTTGACTTTTGATTATGAGAGAATATTTTCCATAGATCAAGCTAGGTTTCATCATATCATAAAAATAAAATGATAATAATAGTCCTACATTGTTTTTCCAATATTCTGCAACTCCGTGATTTTGCTTCTTTTGTTTGCAAATTATTGATTATAATCCATATTTAGCACTTTGTTTCTTTCTCATTGGCAGATTCACCATCCCAATAATGATGTAATGTGGCTATGGGGATTGTCAGTGGTATGTGAGATTTGGTTTTATTTATCATGGGTTCTGGATAAACTCCCCAAGCTCTTTGCTATAAATAAAATGACTTATTTGAATGTTCTCAAGGAAATATTTGAGCGTCCAAGCCATGAGAACCCAAGGGGGAGATCTGATCTTCCAGGGATTGATGAGTTTGTCTCTACTGTTGATCCAAACAAGGAGCCTCCTCTTGTTACTGCTACTATTATTCTTTCTATTCTTGCAACTAAATATCTTGTAGAGAATATCCCTTGCTACTTATCTAATGATGATATGTCTCTTCTCACATTTGAAGCTCTTGTATAAGTTGCAAGATTTTCCATAACTTCAATTCCTTTCTGTAGAAAGTTATAACATCTCCTCCCACATTTACCCACTTTTACAAGCTCTATAGGGTAAACATGAGCTAAGTGTCACCATGATATGAATTGACCTCCAAGTTCTAGTTATGGAAGTGGGGTCAACAAACCGACAACAAAATGACATCCCTCAGGAACTATAGACCACTCAAGAGCTTGTAAACCACCCCAGGTGCTCAATCCCTGAGATAGAATGCATTTTCATATAGTTTACCCTCCAATTGCACCCACAAGACTACATGCATACAATTGGGATGCTATAACTGCACTCATAAGCCTCCTTGCATGTGGTTATGACCCGATTTCCTCAATTTAGTGAATACAGTCGTGAGATCTACGCCACTTTTTCAGGAAAGCCTCCAGACCACTGCCTAGAACTTCATATACCTTTCCAAAATCATATCAATAATGATAATGATGTTAAACAATAAAAAACATTAAGCAATATCTTGACCTAGATATGCCTAATGCAAGATAGGCATTTCATCAAACATATGACAAACATATCATTAGAGAAATTTTGAGGTAAAAAATGGGTCTAAAAAAAATCAACTTTATAAGAACCAGTAAGATTCAACATAATGATGTCAAACATGGGTGATGGCTCACCATTTTTTTAGTAAAATGGTAAAATGGTAAAAATATAAAAATTAAAAAAAAATATTTTTTCAACTCGTATTTTCAACTTTTATCCTTGTGATTTTACTCAAATTTCGAGTGGGAGCACTCATTGGATGCATTGTTTAATTTTTCATCCAATGAGTACCCATGTTGCATACTTTAAATGGACCCTATTACACAAAAAATGTGAAATACATGAAAACCATGATTGCAATCACGTTTTTTCATGTATTTCACATTTTTCATGTAATAGGGTCCATTGAAAGTATGCAATATTGGTACTCCTTGGATGAAAAATTAATTCTACATCCAACGAGTGCTCTCGAGCAAAAGTTGAGTGAAATTATGGGGATATAAGTTGAAAATATGAGTTGAAATGGTAGTTTTTTTTTTCCCCTCCAAAACTTGATGAGGTAATCCAATCTTATTTTATTGTTCACCATTATTTTATAATATTCCTTAGGGGGCCCATTTTAGACCTCAAAATTTATCTAATGAAGCTACAAGTCATGAATGCATATCTGATTATAAAATTTTGAACTTCATCTAAAAAATCACCAAGAAGGATCAATGCCTTCTCTAGCTAGCTACAACCACACTTATTATCCCATGCATTCATCAACCATTCAATAACTTAACAAATCATGAACAATATCCATAACTAGATCACATCATATAACCATGCATATAACTAGCATGTAAATAGAATATAAACCATACCAAATCAATCATAATGTCAACATGATAGCCAATACAAGTGCTCATAGATCACGAGAGGAAAATATCTCTCATTGGCATATGAAAATGTCAACCAAGTTAAGGACTTCCATGTACCACCCAACCATAGTTGGGATTAACCAAATCTCTCTTTCATCCAATCACCCCTGCCCCATATTCCAAACATGAATGTGGGATCATAAGGGTTAACCCAAAAAGAACCAAACAGGGCTTCCAAAGGCCAAACCAACTCAACCCTCAACCATAGTGATCTCACATATATAGTCTAGAAATCACTAACATCAACAAGATTAGTCCCCATCCAAGCCTTCCAGGGCTCCAGGAATTAGTAACTCAACCCTTAGCTAATTCAAGTCTCTAGAGAATTTGTCCCAATATGTGACTCTAGGGACTAGTAACTCAACCCACAAGGCTCCATAGTGTTTTTCCCAACCTATAGGCTCTAGGAACTAGTAACTTAACCAAAAAAAAAATAGGGCTCCAGAGTGTTTGTTCCAACCCACAACCATAGGGTACCTAAGAATCAATCAGAAATATAAGTGGGAAAACCACAACACTAGGGCTATCCAAGAAATGGCAAGGCAAGGTTGAAACCACTGTCAATTCATAAAAATATCCATACCAATGACAAAACATAACCAAATAACCACATGCATATACCATGCATCCAAAAATCAACAACGAAATCACACATGCAACATGATAACTACAAAGTATCCATGTTGTAGTTGTTGTTCCAATTGTCTCCTTATGCTCCCTTGCTTTCCTTTGCTTTCTTTCTCCAATCCAAGTGAATTCTTGAATGCTCCAAGAATACTCTAAGTGTGCAAGAGTATGAGAGAATGAGAGTGTGCTCAACTAAAAATTATCAAAAAGCTAATAATTGATTCTCTGATGCCTTTTTATCATTGATCTCCCTTTTTTATTTATTTTCTTTCATTTTTCCTCTAATTTCCTTTGCATGAAAATTTGTGTCTCTTCACCTTCCTTTTTTCCTTTATTTATCATAATTAAATTTCATTTATTTCCTCTTTGCATTTGCCAATTTCCATAGCCATTACTAATCCACAAGTGATTCCCGCTATAATGTTTTCCCACCATTCAACTTGGAATATGTGTCCCATGACCTTGGTCTTATTTTATTTACATGAAAATTAACTAGGGGCTATTACAAACCCCTCCCCCTTAGGGGAACACCATCATCAATGTTCTATGATTCTTATAACTAGAAAAACATGTTTCCCATGGAGCTTTGTAACATAACTCAGTGCAACACTTACATCATACCAAGCTGTTGAAACCATGAACACCATACAACTTATTGGAGATTTATAAGAGAGCTTATAGTATTTATAATGTAATACTTATTAGAGATTTATAACACAACTCATTGCAGTATTTACAATACACATATGCATATATAAAATATATAACCAAAATGCATAAACCAACACATCTTCTCAACTAGCAAATAAAGCCTGTATCTAATAAGCCATCTCCTATGTAGCTTCATTATGACCAAAGTGCTTCCACTACACTTTAACTTTCTCTATTGCTTGGTTCCAGAGAATGAGCTATTTCCACTGCAAAATTCACTATGGCTCTAGCTAGAATTCTCCCTTTGGTTCCACCTACAATACAAACCAATCAATCACATGATCAAGGATCCAAGATAGGAACATTATACACATTGAAGGCACTGATAAGAAAATCATATTTAGCTGTTGTAACAAAAGAAGGAAATTCAGCAGATCTATGGCATAAGTGTTTGGGTAACATGAATGAGAAGGCTTAAAAATCCTTGTTGGTAAAAATTTATTGCCAGGTTTGAAATCCTACAATCTTGATCTTTGTGAGCATTGTATGTATGGTAGACAAAGAAGGGTTTCATTCCTTAGAGGTGGCCATGAAAAAAAGAAAAATGTGTTAGAATTGGTACACTCATATGTGTTTGGGCCTGTTAACATCAAATCATTATGAGGAGTATCATATTTTGTAACATTTATAGATGATGCATCCAGGAAGGTTTGGGCATATCCTATGAAAAATAAAAGTAAAGTGTTTGGAATATTTCAAAATTTCCATGTTGTTGTTGAAAGAGAGACTAACAAATTACTAAAGTGTTTAAGAACAGATAATGGTGGACAATATTGCTCAAATGCATTTAAGGAATATTGTAACAGGTTTGGCATAAAGCATGAGAAGACTATTCCTAGTACTCCTCAATAGAATGGTGTCACAGAAAGGATGAATCACACCATTATGGAAAAGGTATGCTGTCCAATTCTGGTTTCGAGAAGAATTTTTGGGCTGAAGCAGTCAAGCCACTTGCTACCTCATAAATAAATCTCCAACTATAGCCTTGGATGGCAGTATCCCTGAAGAAGTTTGGACTGGTAAGAATTTGAATTATTCTCACTTGAAAATCTTTGGATGTGAATCATTCATACATATTCCCAAAGAAAATAGAACTAAGCTAGATGAAAAATCTTTGAAATGCATTTTTTTGGGATATGTCGGTGAAAATTTTGGTTATCGTCTATGGATCCTGTCAAACATAAATTTATTAGAAGTAGGGATGTTATATTTAATGAGTCAGAAATGTTCAAGAGGACTATAGGTGAGTTGGAGGTCAAGAAGGTTATTGACAGGTTTGAAGAGCAGCAGGAAAAAATACCACCAATACAAGAAAATGAACAGCAAATTCAAGACCATGAAGAACAACAAGTGGAAAATGATGAACAACAAGAAGAAGGAATCTTGTGAGAACCTTTACAGGAGATTCAACCTGATAATGCACCACCACAGTTGGTTCGCAGATCTTCTAGGCCTCATAAGCCATCACAAAGGTATCCTCCTTCAAACTATATTTTGTTGACTGATGAAGGTGAACCTAATTGTTTTCAAGAAGCTTGTAAAGTCGAGCACAATAAAGAATGGAAGAAGAAATGAACTCTTTGTAGGAAAATAAAACTTGGGAGTTGGTAAACCTCCCAAAAGGTAGAAAGGCTCTACAAAACAAATGGGTGTACAGGATTAAGCATGAAGGTGACGAAAAGAAGCAGAGGTATAAAGCAAGGCTAGTGGTAAAAGGTTTTGCCCAAAAAGAAGGTATTGACTTCACCGAAATTTTCTCACCTGTTGTTAAAATGTCATCCATTAGAGTCATTCTTGGTCTAGTTGCTGCTTTAGAATTAGACTGTGAATAGTCAGATGTAAAAATTGCATTCCTTCATGGAAAAAGGCAAAGAAGGCCTTGTTTGTAGGTTGAAGACGAGTCTTTATGGGTTGAAACAGGCACCTCGAAAATGGTACAAGAAATTTGATTCATTCATATTGGAACATGGTTTTTAGAGGTTTGAAGCTGACCATTGTGTCTATATCAAGAGGTATGATCAAGGAAAGTTTATCATATTATTGTTATGTGTGGATGACATGTTGATTGTTGGGCATGATAAGAATAAGATCAATAGGTTGAAGAAATATTTGGGTAGCAAATTTGCAATGAAGGATTTGGGACCAACAAAAGGTTGTGGTTGTCACAAGAAAAATATATCAAGAAGGTGCTTGATAGGTTTAATATGAAGGATGCCAAGCCAGGTTGTACACCCCTTGCAGCCCACTTCAAGCTGAGTACTGAATTATGTCCTAGTGATGACAAGGAGAAAGAAGAAATGAGCAAGATTCCTTATGCTTCAGCAATTGGCAGTTTGATGTATGCCATGGTATGCACACGACCAGTGGGAGTAGTGAGTAGGTTCCTTGCCAATCCAAGCAAACAACATTGGCAAGCAGTAAAATGGATTTTGAGGTAACTCAAGGGTACTATTCATTATTGTTTATGTTTTGGCCATGATGAGACTGTACTTGAAGGATTTACAGATGCGGATATGGCTGGAGATATGGATGCCAGAAAGTCCACTACAGGTTATTTATATACATTTGCAGGTGCAGTAGTATCTTAGGTGTCAAGGCTAAAAATAATAGTAGCCCTCTCTACAACAAAAGCAGAGTACATAGCTGCAACAAAATCTTGTAAAGAGATGTTGTGGATGCAGCAATTTCTAGGAGAGATAGGAATAAATTAGGACAAGTATGTGTTATATTGTGATAGTCAGAGTGCCATTCACTTGGAAAAAAACCAAGCATTTCATTCAAAAACCAAGCACATTGACATAAGGTACCATTGGATCCGGCATGTGTTGGAGGAAGAATAGTTATCTTTGGAAAAGATCCATACAGATAAGAACTCTGCTGATATGCTCACTAAGATTCCACCACGAAATAAACACGAGTTATGTAGAGGCATGGTAGGACTCGGTGTGACTTGATGACTCTTATTTGGCTTCAAATGGGAGAATGTTAAGTGTGAAGCCCAATTCATGCAGGATTCTAGATCCTTCTACACCGCTAGTAGTTTCTAGAATCACATGCAGGATTCTAGATATTTCTTCACCGCCATTAGTTTCTGGATCATTCTAGATCTCTATCTGAATCACATACAGGATTCTAGATCCTTCTTCTCCCTCTATAAATTTGTAATTTCTCTAGCTAAGGAAAGCAAGCCAAGGTCCAAGCCTATTACATAATGCAGAGTGATTTTTGTTTTCCAGTGATTGTTTTATCTATTTTGCTGTTTCTGATTTAGTAATCTTGTTGTTTCTCTATTTGTGTGTCTTTGAGTATAAATCCGTTATGTGTAAAGTATGCTCTGATCTAACAAGTGGCATCAGAGCCAAAGGTCCCAAGTTCGAAACACACCTGGCTTGCATTGGGGGGAGATTGTTGGGCTCCCTGTTAATGGCGGTGTAGAAGGATAATCCAATGCTCCCCGTGTGTTTTGTAGCATGTGCTTAAATCTAGCGATGTGTCTGTTTACTAACACCTGTGGATTTTGGGACTCCAACATTCAAGGCACCGAATTTTCCAAAAATTCACAATATAAACTGCTTTGTTTCATTTTATAAAACCGATTAGAAGTAATTGCATTTATGCATGAGCTACAAAATCATATAAAATTTTATAGTCATTAAAATAGTTATATATTTACACAAAAGTCATTTCCTCTGTAGGGGCAAACAATGTTCATCCCAGCGAAATCCATTACCTCATTTTCATCGTCCTCTATCAAGTAACAACGTGACACATGGAAAGGATTTTTCCTGAGCCATTTTTTAAACGATTTCACATTTCCTTCTCACCTAGTCATCATTTTCTTGACTGCAGATGGTGAGCGGTTTCCATGGTTTGTTTTCTCTTTGATCTTTCTAGCTTGCTGCTTGCTCTAGTAATAGAGGTGCAGGAAAAGAAGCCCCTCTTGATTCAAATAGAAACTTTTTGGACTGGTTTTAGGTTTTATCTCCTTCGATTTGTGCTTCCTCCTAGGAGCCTATCCATTTCCAGCACATAAGCCTTTCTCCCACTGAACCTTTCTTCAAATATCAGTGGTTCGACATGATATGCTAGAGGGTTATACCCACCGAATTGTCACCAAGTCACTGAAGCTGGACCTTCTTCCAGCTCAAACTCTGAGCGTATCAAAGTGTCTTACAGGATATAAAGTGTCTTGTTGTACAACAGGCTTTGGTTCAACCCAATTTACTAGTATTATGCTAGTATTAGGGGTTGAACGTGTATTAGTTATGCCTTCCCTGCTTCGAAAACGTAAATAGTTACAACTTAACATCTACACAGTTTGTCTCATGAACCACCCAATGATTTCTTATCCATTAATTTTCAGCTATCTTGCTCCAATACGAAAAAAATCCCTTGTAAAATCTTGAAAATGGGTGGTCTAGAAAATGGAAATGCCAAATTTTCTTGTCATTACAATGTTGGCTGAACCACTATTTTTGAAATATGGAAAAAGTGAGAAGCCAAAATAGCATAAAAGTATGAGTGAATGAAAAGAAATCCAAAAATGTGTTGAGCTTGATCAATAAAAAAATAGAAAACATGTGAATGAAAAGAAATCAAAAAATGTGTTGAGCTTGATCAATAAAAAAATAGAAAACATGTTTATGTAGAAAAGCTAATAGACAAATATGTACAATTAATTTCATTATATTAAATAATTAAGAAAATTACACATTAAAAAAAAATTAATTTTAAAATCAATTTGAGTTAATTTAAGTTTTTTAAACAGTATCTAATCCAATTATATATATTTTTTTATCTTATTTTTCACCCAATTTTATTGGAAATTAAAAAAAAATGGGCTAAAATCACAAATTCTAATGGTATAAAAGTACACAATCTTAGTTTTTCAAAACGTTTAATCAAACAAATATTAAAGAGACTGTTCGACGGGGAGATATGATTCTGGATCTTGATTCCAATCTGGAACGGGATCCGTTAAGTACACAATCTTAGTTTTTCAAAACGTTTAATCAAACAAATATTAGAGAGACTATTCAACGGGGAGATATGATTCTGGATCTTGATTCCAATCTGGAACGGGATCCGTTATTATTGGTGCATAAACTGGCGACATCTGTGACTATATCTGGAACCTATACAGCAATTATGATAAAATCAATATTAATATAAATATAAATATTTTATAGAGCATTAACATTTTTGTTTCTGCAGGTCACTAATAATATATTAAGGTGTATCAATTACAAAATATTTCAACTTACACCAATAAATTTTATATAGAAATTTTGCAGAATTCTTCCGCGCATTCGCATACTCCTTACCATTGAACAACAGACCCTTCTGATCCTCATTATTAATAGACATCCACAGACTCTCTGAAGATCATTATAAAATATAATCATTGCATCGTCATTAATGCTATGAATGTCATGGAGGGAACGCTATGGAGTAATCTTGTCCCCTGGTCACCTTATGCACTCTTTATGGGCGTGACCCATAATAAGAGATGTCGAGTTACAGAATTAATGTTGATACTTCCTTTGGCTTCCTGCCCGACTTTTCTTTGGATACCATTTGCTGTGGCCAACCATATTTTGTTCCAACCATTTGCATTTGGTGATGTAGATTGCAGGGAAATTATTAAGTGGGAATATCATAAATAAATGGGATTGCCCCGCTTCTTATCACATTTTTAAGTTGAAACAATGTGAATTAGCTGCCGTGCCTTCTATTTGCATGTGCAGAGACAAGTTGCAGTGCTGGTTGAATCTGACTCTAATCTTATTAAATGCTTCATGTCGGTAGAAGCAACAGAGTTCTTGTTTTTTATATAAAATGCCACTGTCCTTGGCTTGGTTTGGCATGTTGCCGGGTGGGGTGACACGATCCATAGACAAGTAACGCCCACGGATGGCGTAAATTAAATTAGTGTCATGATCACGTTTCCTCTCCGCTATTTTTACTGCCGACCATGGGTTGGTATGTATCCTCGTGCTCTCTGATCTGGACGGATGTGTAGAGTTCATTGAGTTATATTAATATACATAAAGCCAAATTGGATATCTCAAACCGAATAGCTAGGCGGTGAATTCCTCCTTCTCTTTGGTGGTAGACCCTAACAGTGCAAAGTACAAGGCCACGGTGGCAATAAGTGAGAAGTTATCCATGATTTCACAACTTCACGAATTCCTCCTTGGATTATGGAGGGCGGAGTGATGGTGTAGAGAAAGCTAGGGCTTGGCTGCATAACGGCAAGTTATGTGTTTTCCATGTCGATTGTAATAATGTTGTTTGCATCATTCTTGCTTTTACCTTAGTCGAAGCTTGGATCTTGCTGAAATTGTTCGAACGCGGATCATTCCAGCTGGAGTGTCACAACTCCCATTCCCTTGGTAAAAATACATAAAAGTATTGGTAATAATTTATTTTTTTTTATTTATACATTAATGGATGGTACAATTATCGTGCCGATCATTCATGGTGAATTTACCATTGCTCACATCAAACTTTATAACGCTTTACCGTTTTTAGGCACTTGGACTTAACTTACCATATGGTATAGTGCTGGCGGTACGAGCGGATTGTTTCCAACTTATTAATTGTTAATTGTCCGAGGGATTGACAGCTAGACCCTTTTTGTGATCTCCTTTACTTCCAACTCGGATATCGATCTTTGGGGATAGTTGTCAGCATTAATGCTACAGTGAAGTATTCTGATCCTCGGGATTCTAGATTAATCGACGGAGGAAACCCTTTCCCTCCATCGAACAGTTGTGAGCACTCTGGTTAACTATACATGGCAGTGCTTAAGGGTTTCAGTCTCCATTTGTTGAGTGTGAGGTTTGCTTCTAGAGGGTTCCTTCGATGCCGCTTCGAACTAGAGAGTTCGGCTCTCAGAGGGTTCCATCGACTACAGTCTCGAACTGAGGTTACTCATGCCTTTTGCTTGAAGGCGAGCCGAGCGCCTTTCAAGCGACCTACCCTGTAACTCTACTCAACCATTCAGGTATCTTTTGCACAATTTTTACGGCTACCCATGAATCGATTTAGTATTGTTTGGTGAATGTGAAAGATGAATTTCTAATTTGTGTTCACGGTATGCATTGGCAGGGCTTGGAGCGATTCGACGCTGCGGTTATGGAGCGGTGGGATTTTCCATCCTAATATAAAGATTAACCCAACTCGGTAAGTTCATCCCGAACTCTTACTACACCAGGGTTTTGTTTGATAGGATGTTGGTTTCAATGGATCAATACTTGTTCATTTCTTTGCCATGTGGTCCTTGATTCCTGTTGGAAGAATGTTTTCAATTATATTATCTTCTCGGTTATGAGAGCCTTCCATAGTCGCCACTCAATGAGGCTTCTGTCCTCATGAACCTTTATGAATGTGTCACGATGCATTTCGCGTCTTATTTAAGGATTAACAGTCCTTTGTTTATTGGAATGTAATATTATCAGTTTTGGTTGTATGGACTCCTGGACATAAATTATGAATCATTTCTTTGTTCTGCATGGAAAGGTTTTCGATAAGTTCTTTGGTCTTTTGATTTAACCCAACTCCACATTCTCGGAACAAGTTTAATGTAATTATAATATATGGCTTATTCCCTTTTTGTGCTTCTCTGTACCGATAAGGGTTATGGATTCCTGAGTTTTTGAACCCTGAGTCCATTGTATGACTCAGTGGACTTAACAGGTCTCGGCATGTTCTTATTCTTTTTATTGAAAACATCGAATAGATTGCTCTGGTATTTATATATTATTTACTCTACCAATGTGCTATTCGATATGTATGTAGGTTCTTGTTGTGTTTGTTTTATATGCGTTCCGCACACTGGAATGTCTTGGTTATATTTTTTTCGAATGGTGGTGAATCTTGGCAGCGTTTGACTGTATTTTTGTTACCCTAATGTGAATGTATGTATAGGTAACCGTAACATCTAGTGATGACTATTATTGTGTTTACCTGATCTCCAAGTTCGTAAATCTCTTTTCATATTGACAGGTTTAATTTATTTTAATGTACATATATCCATATATTACTTTCGGGACTGTCTAATGGTGCATTCTTTAAAGGCATTTGTAACCTGATTTGAGGTTCCGCTGTCTTCATTCTGTTCCTATGATATTCAATAGGTATATTACCAAGATTCGTCTTAATGCTATCGCTTATCGTTTATATTCGGTATTGGTTTCATCATAATGATATTTAATGCAGTTTGAAGGGTACTCGTTTGATTCACTTATTCACAGAGTAGGATTTTACTTTACTCATTTACTATTACTGAGTCTATTTATTTCCAGAACTTTCAATCTTTGCTCTTACTTTATTACAGTTCTACTAAATTTTCCTATAGTTTTCAATTCGATGATGATACATATTTACAGTTAATTTCTCCTTTCTTTAATATGAACCCTACAGATTTCTCTCCAAGGTTCTGCTACTGGTTTTATGGGGTTACAGGTGTCCTAACAAATACCTGTAGCCACCTTAAACCCAAGGAATCTCCTACTCTCAGATTAAATTGAATAGCCCAATGTTATTTTCAGAGCAGGGTTTTAAGTCCAAGTCCTGAACAGAATGTAACTAATTTTTTTTTCTTTTATAACAGAACCTCGACAGAGGTACAGAATGTAACTAATTTCTCCTTTATATCAGAACCCTCGACAGAGGCAGTCTGACTACATAATCTAACCACTAAAGTGGTGCTCTTTAATAACACAGTTTTTATTTTTAGAAATATGAAAGCTGCAGTTATACTTACCTGTACTTCTGCACTTACAGTCTCCCACACTTCTCCAAAGTTTGGAAAACTGGTTTCTTGTTTGTCTTTTCCTCCCATCCACGAGACTCGTCAACAAGACCGAATCTCCCCCCAAGCTTGTTTGCCAGGTCACTGCCTTCAACAAATGTAGTGCACCATCTGTGCTCGTTCTATCTGGTCTTCACCAGACTTAGCATGATCTCTTTTCTTTTGCCTCCTCTTGTCTGTTCCTCAACAGCCCAGTTCCTTTTCCTTTCCCCCATCTTTACTATGGGAGGAAAGAAAAAATAGTTGGGGTTTTTTCCCCTTCCTGCTGGCAACTGTTTTCTTTAAATCATCAAGAAAAGAAAACAACTTCCCCATGATAAGTTACCATATTTGATTTATTCAATCCATGCTCAAATTCTGAATTAATAATATTATAATCATTTAAAAAAAAAAAAAAAATCCTTGTTCAATGTTTTTACCGACGGTGGTAGCAACAGAAGAATTATTTATAAATTTTCCAGGGTCATTACATCTCCTCCCCCTGAGATTGGACATAATCTCGATGTCTCTCAGCCATGAATATTCCTGGATAGGTCCTTTTCATTAGTGCTTCATCTTCCCAAGTGGTCTCCTTAGGCCCAAAATGTCACCACTGCAACTTAACTTGGGTAATAGCTCGTCTCCGCAATTGTACTTCTCTCCGGTCGAGGATGCTCAGTGGCTCAACCAGGACCTCTCCTTCTGGTTTGACCTGCAACATACAACGTTTTAAGTTAGTTTTTTTTTTAAATAATTCTTTGTCAGGTTTATTGTAACAACAATTCCCACCTGAATATCCTGCCATCTGATCACATGCCTAGGGTCATAGACATATTTTTTTAATACTGAAACATGGAAAACATTGTGAACTCGAATGTGACTCGGCAAGACGAGTTGGTAAGCCACTGGTCCGATCCTTGCCAAGACTTGGAAGGGTCCACAGTATCGGGGTGCCAATTTGGCACACCCGCTCCACTGCAATGCACTCTTTTTGACTTGAATTCTCATATAAACATGGTCCCCAACTTGGTATTCTTTGAACCTTCTTTTCCAGTCAGCAAAATTTTTCTGTCTGTCTTGAGCAGCTTTCAAATTAGCACGTACCCTTTTCACCATATCTTCCATTTCCTTAAGCATTTCAGGTCCTAAACTCATTCTATCTTCGGGTCCACCCCAGCTTGAAGGTGTACGACATTTCCGACCGTACAGAACCTCAAAAGGACTCATTTGCGTCGAGGTATGATACCCATTGTTATATGCGAATTCTACCAGGTGTAAGTATTCTTCCCACAGCATAGGTTGCTGCATTACATAAGCCCTTAACATATACTCTACCACTTGGTTCACTCGTTCTGTCTGTCCGTCAGTTTGAGGATGATATGCGGTACTGAAGTTCAACTGAGTTTCGAATTCAGCAAACAATGTTTTCCAAAAGGTTGATGTGAATTTCACATCACGATTTGAAATTATTGTCTTTGGAAGCCCATGTAATTTGAACACATTCTGCATAAAAATATGAGCAATCTTAGCAGCCTTGTACGTGGATTGCACAGGTATAAAATGTGCAGCATTACTCAACTTGTCTACTACCACCATAATGGAATTGTTGTTCCTCTTTGTCTTAGGCAACCGAGTGATAAAATCCATGGAAATGGTTTCCCATTTCCATTCCGGAATAGGTAATGGTTGCAACAATCCTGCTGGGTGTTGATGTTCTGCTTTGATTTGTTGGCACTCTAAACATTGTGCCAAGTACTCAGCCACGTTCTTCTTCATTCCCGGCCAAAAATAATCTTTCCGAATTGCAGTGATCATTTTCTGGTAACCCGGGTGACCCGCATAATGGCTGATGTGGAATTCATCCAATATCAGATTTTTAATACTGTTTTGGTTTGGTACATATAACCTTTTCTTGTAGTACATCATCCCTGCATCATCTAACTCGTATCCTTGTTGAATTTTCCCGCTAGTGGGCTGCTGTAATTGTTGTTTTATTTGCTCATATTCAACATCTTGTTCTGTTGTTTTCCTTATAATTTCCCAAAAAGGACTTTTCCATCCACTGATGGAGATTTCGTACAAATTTTGTACCTTCCGACCTAAGGCATCTACCACTTGGTTTTCCTTTCCCTGCAAATGTTTAATATCAAAATCAAAGCCGCTTAAGAAGTCCACCCACCGTGCTTGCCTAGTGTTTAAAGTGGGCTGGCTAAAATAATTGGTTAGATTGTGGTGGTCGATCAGCAACAGAAACTTCCTGCTCATAAGATAATGCCGCCACATTTTTAAGGCATGTATGATGGCAGCCAACTCCAAATCATAAGCAAAGTATTTCTGCTTGTGCTCTTTTAACTTTCGAGATTCATATGCAATCACTTTACCTTGTTGCATTAATACTCCTCCCAATCCTTCTTTTCTTGCGTCATTACATACCACATAGTCCTTATCAGAATCAGCTATACTCAAAATGGGCGCTGTGGTGAGCAGCTGTTTCAACCGCTCGAAGCTTTTCTGGAAGTTTGGGGTCCATTGGAATGCTCTCCCCTTTTTCTGCAAGGAAGTGATAGGGAAAGCCACTTTGGAGAAGCCTTCCACAAACCTTCTATAATACCTGGCTAATCCCATGAAGGACCGGATATCTGCTACATCCTTTGGTACGGGCCACTCCATTATGGCCTTTATCTTTTCTAGATCCACTGCAATCCCATCCCTTGTAATTACATGGCCTAAGTACTGGATTTCTTCCTTGAAAAAATCACATTTACTAAACTTAGCATATAACTGGTGTTCTCGAAGGGTCTGTAGCACCATTCTGAGATGTTCTTGGTGTTCCTCTATGGTGCGGGAGTATATTAATATATCGTCGATAAATATCAGCACGAATCGATCCAGATATTGATGAAATATGTTGTTCATTTAACACATGAAAGTTGCAGGGGCGTTAGTTAACCTGAAAGGTAATACCACGAATTCATAATGACCATACCTTGTTTTGAAAGTTGTTTTAGCGATATCCTCCTCTTTAATTCGGATCTGGTGATAACCTGATCGCAGATCAATCTTATAGAACACTGTTGCACCTTTCACTTGGTCAAACAGTTCGTCAATCCGAGGTAAAGGATATATTTTTTTTTATGGTCAGCTTATTTAGTTGATGGTAATCAATGCACATACGAAAGGTTCCATTTTTTTTCTTAACAAATAATACTGGGGCTCCCCATGGAGACACACTGGGACGAATATAGTTTTTATCTAGTAATTCTTGCAACTGCATTTTTAATTCTGTTAGTTTGGGCACACTCATTCTATAGGGTGCTCGTGACATTGGGGCTGCGCTCGGTACCAACTCAATGGTAAAGTCTATATTCCTTTTTGGTGGTAGTCCAGGAATCTCTTCTGGAAATACATCTACAAATTCTCGTATTACAGGGATACTATCCAATGTAGTTGTTTTATCCTTATAATCCGTATAACCCACTTGAATAGCATAAATCTGGCACCCTTTTCGCAGACATTTTGCTAGTTGGGTTGCGGTTATTGGTCGGACTTGCGCTTGTCATTTAATTCCTTGCATTTTCTTTCTAGCTCCATGCTGATCTCTATAGTAAATAACCTTGGTTTTGCAATCAACTAACGACCAGTGCCTTTCCAACCAGTCCATACCAATTAGAATGTCATAGGGACCAAGGCAGAGCACGTTCAGATCAGCCATTACTGGCTGTCCAGCTATGGTGAAAGAGCAGTCATTGACTTTGGCTATTACTCGCCTCTTGGCTCCTGTAGCTAATTGTACTAACCATGGGTTTTTGAATTTAATAGGTTGTAAATTACAATGTTCCACCACCTTTGGACTCAGATAACTTAGTGTAGCCCCTGGGTCAATTAAAACAGCTATGGTAAGGTTTGAGATTTTACCTTCAAATTCAACCATGGTTGGTTGATATTCCGCCTGTCGATCATCCAGAGATGCATTAATCCTTGGTACGCTACGTCCAACTTCGCCGACCATTGAGGTTTCGTGGATTTGGGATAATTGTTCAGTTCCCTTACGCTGTGGGCAGTTTTTGACGTAGTGCGGCCCCCCACAGCCCCAGCACTGCACTGGGGGCCTTGCTGTCCCTTCGTTGTCCAGTCTTGCATGTTGCTCGCTAACTCTGGATTCATTTGTTGTCCTAAAATTGGATGCAGTTCTTGTTGTAATTCTGTTGTTTGTTCCTTTGCCATTCCCCTTGCTTCCGCCACTGCGATTTCCTTTATTGTTTCTGATTGATTTAAAGCCCTTTTTCTCATTCCATTTCCTGCCAGCAGCTTCCCCTTTTTGTTTACTTTGTTGATAACAGATTCTGGCTTTACGGATTGCCTCGTCCATTGACTTTGGATTGTCAAACTCAATCCTCTCCTGCATATACAGTGGCAAGCTGCTAACAAATCGTTGCACTTTCGCCTTTTCCTCCCTTATATATGGCACATAACGGAGCAAGGAGGTAAAACGGGTGATAAATTCGTCCATAGTCTGCTGCCACAACCGCAAATAGTGGAATTCTCTTGCCTTTTCATCGTAGAAGCACTCGGTCAAATATCTCTCCTTAAAATACCTTTGGAAATTTTCCCAAGTAATGGTCTGCTCAGTAACTCCTTTCACAATCTTAACTTCCTCCCACCATAAGGTAGCCTTTCCCTGAACTGAAAAATAGCCAAACGTGCTTTAAGGTTATGGTCATACTCGTACAGCTGAAAATACTTGTTCATATTAATTAACCATGCTTTAGCTGCTTCTTCCTATTCTCCGTCAAAATGTGGTGGTTTAATCTTGCGAAACTCCCCTTGCAACTCCACCCTTTGCCTTTTCGAGGTTTGTTGTTCAAATGCATTGTCAGAACGTTCCTCTTGCTCTTCTGATTTTTCAGGGGGTATATGATGGTTCTGTTCTTTTGATATTCTCTGTTGTTTCATGCTAGGATTAACTGGTGGCTGGTTCTGCCTGTCAGACAGACTTTTTAAAATTCTTTCTTGTTCCATCGTTAATCGTGCATTGTCTTCTTGTAACCGAGCCATCTCATTCTTAAGCTGCTGCACTGTTTCCAGAATCGCCTGGTTTGTAATTCTGGCTTCTTCCCCGAGCTGTAACCATAGCTTAGGGTTATTTTCGGGACCATGTGCTCCATGTCCCATCGCATATCTGCGAGATGTACTATCTATCCTCCTCATGTTGCAGTTCCTTACACTCTTGGTCCTGTACTTGATCATAAAATTAAATGACAACAGCGAGAGAAGCATTAGCATGCTACTAAATGGGTAATTGTATTTTTGTATTATTGATAGTATCTCTATATGCCACTTCTATCTTTCCCAAGAGGCCTCAGTTCTGTAACTGGGCTCTGATACCACATGTCACAACTCCCATTCCCTTAGTAAAAATACATAAAAGTATTGGTAATAATTTTTTTTTATTTATACATTAATGGATGGTACAATTATCGTGTTGATCATTCATGGTGAATTTACCATTGCTCACATCAAACCTTATAACGCTTTACCATTCTCAGGCACTTGGACTTAACGTACCATATGGTATAGCACTGGCGTTACGAAAATGGATTTTTTCCAACCTATTAATTGTTAATTGTTTGAGGGATTGACAGCTAGACCCTCCTCGTGATCTGCTTTACTTCGGACACGGATATCGATCTTTGGGGATAGCAATCGTCATCACACATCTAGGGGAGCATGTCCATCACTGCCCTCCCACGATTCCAAGTTTCGGAGGATACACTGTGGGAGATGCCTCCACCCCTCTTGCAGAACTAGGGTCAATACCCTAATACAGACCACACTACAGAGCTAGTTGGACTTGTCATAGAATAATCCAGTCAGGTCGTCTTGTCACCTGTCATTT
Source organism: Pinus taeda (assembly GCA_000404065.3). Taxonomy (NCBI): domain Eukaryota; kingdom Viridiplantae; phylum Streptophyta; class Pinopsida; order Pinales; family Pinaceae; genus Pinus; species Pinus taeda. The sequence continues at coordinate 44,107 of APFE031084327.1, forward strand.
GCATTTTCTGGTGTCATAAGAGTATATATCAAGTGGATACCAAATGAAGTAAAATAATGTACATTATACCTTCCTCATGAGATGTATCATCCTTCCTTCTTGGCTATCACATAGTTCTTTTCCCCTGTGGGTTAGTTCTTATTCATGCATTTATATAACAACAAGACATATAATCATCATATTACTAAGTCTAGTATCCATGTGTCAATCTAGGAATTCTCGCTAAGTCATTCATTTAAATAAAGCATACCCACTCGAGCTATATATATGAACCAAAATAATTTGATAAGTTACGTACTAGACAAAATAATTTGATAAGTTACATACTAGATAGTCCATCACTAAGTGAGTCATACATGTAGTCCATACATCAACCATTTCTATCATTAATATCAAATCTATCAACTGATTCACATAAGTAGTTTTATGTGTCAACCAAATGCATCAATATTACATAATGTTCATAAATAAATAACATGGAAATAGGATCTTAACATAGGTATCTATCTAAGTCAAAATAGGCATCACAGATGCTCAAAAAGTGAGGGGTAGTCACGACGCATAGTCTCTGCATCCTCCCAGGTAGCAGATCCTGGGCTATACTTGTCCCACTGGACCTTAACTTGGTCCACCGTGCGACGTCTGAGCTGTCGAACCCTACGGTCCAATATGCGTAATGGTTCTACCATTACGGTTCCCATGTCCGAGAACTGCAAGTCCTGCCAATCCAGTTTGTGAGATTCATCATAAACATAATGTCGTAAAACAGATACATGAAAAACATCATGAGTTTTATGCAAATGGGGTGGCAGTACAAGACGATAGGCAACTGGTCCAATCTTCTCTTTGATCCTAAAAGGCCCTATGAACCGAGGTGACAATTTTGTGCCCTTCCCAAACTGGATGGTGCTTTTGTTGGGCCGGATATGAATAAAAACTTGGTCCCCTACTTCATAACTGCGATCAACCCTATGCGAATCAGCATAACTCTTCTGTCTATCCTTTGCTTCCTTTAACCTTTGTCGAACCTGTTTTACTTGTTCCTCCATTTCTTGAACTAATTCCGGGCCAACTATCACTCGGTCCTCCAACTTTTCCCAACTCAACGACATCTTGCAAGGTCTTCCATATAGAGCTTGATAAGGAGGCATCCCGATTGAACTGTGATAACTGTTATTATAGGCAAACTCTACCAATGGTAAGTACCTTTCCCACTGAGTCTGATTATCCATGACATACATCCTAAGCATGTCCTCCAGAACCTGATTTACTCTTTTGGTCTGCCCATCTATTTCTGGATGGTATGCAGTGCTTAGGTTTAACTGAGTTCCCAGTGCTGACTGCAAACTTGTCCAAAACCTAGATGTAAATCGGGAGTCTCTATCATAAATGATCTTTGTGGGCAATCCGTGTAGTCGGATAACTTCATTGACAAACACTCGCGCCACATCCGTAACATCGTAAGTGTCCCTTACTGGAATGAAATGGGCACTTTTGGTCAATTTATCAACTATAACCAATATAGCATTGTGCCTCTGGGAAGTGAGTGACAAGACCACCACAAAATCCATGGAAATTACTTCCCATTTAGATGTAGGGATGTCATGAGGTTGTAGGAGTCCTGCTGGATGGCGATGATTAGCCTTCACTCGCTGAAATTCAAGACATTTGGCGACAAACTAGACTATGTCATGCTTCATGCCTGCCCAAAAGAAGAGTTTCCTTGCGTCAGCATAAATCTTCTTTACCCCAGGATGTGCACAATAGAGTGCTCTATGAGACTCTTCGAGGATGGTTTCTCTTATACCCCCTTCCTTAGGTACGTACATTCTCCCTTGGAACCTCAATAGCCCATCTGGTTCAAGGACATATCCTTCAAACATTCGTTCTATATGCTTCCCATTTTGGATAGTTGAGATGACTTTTAAGTACCAACCATCTTCAAAGAGTTTCTCCAATATTTTCTCCCTTAAATTTACCCTTAAGGCTATTAGGGAGAAAGTTCGTGGCCTCCTGCTTAGTGCATCCACCACTACATTCTCCTTTCCCTTGATGTATGAGATTTTAAAATCATACTCACTCATGAATTCGCTCCATCGCCTTTGTCTGGCGTTCAAATCCCTTTGAGTGAAGAGATGCTTTAGGCTTTGATGATCTGTTCTTAACTCAAATCTTCTCTCGATGAGGTAGTGTCTCCATAGCTTCAAGGCTAACATCACTGCTGCCAATTCTAAGTCGTGGGTAGCATATAACTCTTCATGCTTCTTCAATTTTCTAGAAGCGTAAGCTATTACCCCACCTTCTTGCATCAATACTGCACCCAATCCTTGTGCTGAAGCATTAGTGCAGAAAGTGAAGTCTTTTCTCATGTCTGGTACTTGAAGGATCGGTGCACTAGTTAGTAACCTCTTCAGCTCTGTGAATGCAGTGTCACATTCATTTGTCCATTCATACCTAACCCCCTTTCGCTGTAATGTGGTGATGGGTTTTACAATCCTTGAAAACCCTTCCACAAACCTGCGATAATACCTAGCTAGCCCCATAAAACTACGTACCTCATGGGCATTTTTTGGTACTGGCATTTTTTGTGTACAAAGAGAGAACCATGTAAGCTGATGGACTTTTGAAAGCTGGATTACAGTTGGATTTGGGGGCTTGGCTCATTTAGGAGAAGGTGGAAGGATATTCCACTGAATATTTTCATGCTCATTTTATATTATTATAAACATGGAAATGCAAAATGTGAAGATCTATATGTAGGTTTTTGATGAACTGTTCGTGTATATTTCTAAAAGCTTTTTTTTTCTTACTAGTTGGTTCCATAGCATAGGAAATCTTTTGTAAACATATTATGGGAGATTCAGACTGGAGTATCTACCTTTTTATAACTGTTATGGAGCAGAGAATATATTGAGCTGTGCATTATTGCTTTCCCTGGATGGGGAGACATATGAAATGTAGTAGTGATATATGGAATGTAATCTTGTTTTTTTATTAATAAAACTAAGATTTTTTCAAGGAAAAAAAATGAAAACTGATCAAGTCTTAAAAACAGAGAAAGACAAATGTATGAAAGAGGCTTAAACCTCAGATAGGAAGTAGAAGGGGAGATAATTCCTGCTCTATAAATATTTTTGTTCATCTAAGAAGCTTAGGAGAATTGTTGAGGGAGCTAAATATCTATATTTGATTCTTTTCGGTTTAATAAAATTTGCAGCTCATAGTTTTTCTTGTCATCTACCAAACTTGGTTAGGGAATGCGAGTGGTGTATGTGCATTGGAGCCAACATGTACGCATACCATGAATGAAAAGCCTATTCATCTCTCAATCACAAAACAAACGCAAGTTACCCAAGGAGATAGAAGTGCAATTTAAGGTTTATATGCATCTATATTTACAGATAAAAAGTTAAAAACTACATACTTCTAAAATTTTAAAGGAACACATGAGCTTTCAAGGGTAATAACTGGATTGCAATCAGACCCACTAACTACTGGACTAAGCCAATCGGATCTTAGAAGTTCTGAAGAATTCATGCTTTATTATTTAAGCTTCTAACATAAAAAAATTATCTACTCGTCACAACAATAACTGCGCTATGGGTGTTTAGGAGAATTGATGAAACGTGTACCAGTTTTACGTTTGGGGGATGTTTGAAATGACAATGCCTCCCATAACCACAAAGACCTATGCGCATGTAGTATGCACAGTCTTGTTCACCCGGACGCTCTGGATAAGGACCTGAATAAAAACCGATTCCCTCCAGGGTATCGACTGTGTTAGTGTCAGTCTTTCCAGCCTTCCTCCAGTGATCAAATGTGCTCTTACAAAGTGATTTTGAAGTGTCAAGGTCAAATTTTGTCATTTTAGTGAGTCTTCAAGCAAAATTTGGTCACTAGGCATTAGGTCTAGGGTTTGCTCTCACTCTTTTCAAAGTTTCCCAAATGCCAACCTATGTCACTATTCAGCTGAGCCTATCATCATTCAGAGGGTTGTCATCATCATGTCAAGTTCCATAGGGTCATTTTACAGCTTATCCATGCTTCAGTTGTGCCTAGGCAAGGTTCATTTCCCTCTCCTAGGGTTTTGAAGGCCATTTCTCTTGGACGGTCAAATCAATGGAAAAACTTGTTTCCTGATGTTCATACACCTTCCCCTATCCTTAATGTACCTTATCAA
>APFE031084329.1:0-13899 GCA_000404065.3 Pinus taeda
TCCATTATTTGTGGTTGTTAACTATGTTTGAGTAGCCCTTCCCTAAGAAGTGAATGACAATTGCTAAAGAGACTTGCTGCAGTAGGAAAAGGTCCATTCTAGGCACTTTTCTGGGCAGCAGACAGCCTGGAGATGAAACTATTTGTCAAGATATTCCCTCGTTGTATTAATCAGTATGGAATCATGCTTTGAGTATGGGGCATCCACTTCTCTTTAAGGGCATTCATTTGTTTTCATGTTAAAAGAACGATGATTGGGAGTTCTTTGGCAAAGGATCCTGGCATCATTACTGCTCTAGGAATTCGGTTGGATTGTTATGGAACACAAGCACTTAAATTGCAAAATGGTACAATTTGTGTCCTTGGCTTGGGATCACCTGTATACATTTTGGAAGCCACTGAGGTAACTTCAGGAAAAGAAGTCTTTCCTGTAGAGCACACCTTTATTTCTCTGGGTATCCAGAGTAAATCAAGCATTGTTTGCAACCCTTCACTCAGCACCAGGCAGCCATTGTCCCTGTTAGAAATTGAGCATTCAGGATTCCTGTCTACAGTTGGCCTCTCAAAGCTTATATACTACTGCTACATGAGCTAGATTTGGCAACATCATCATGAAAATCACTCTTGTTACAGCTCCACTCATGTAGTAGATTTCACCTAATCACTAAAGCAGGAAACCTGTTTATTAACCAGAGATATATATATTATTCTGTTCAATTCTGCTTTACAATCTAGGTAACAGAGGGAACAACGACTTGTTTTCCTTATCTTCACATTAGGATTAAGTTACCGGTGCCTTTCACATAGCACCCAGTTTTTGTATCACAGATACAATGGACTTGAACCTTGACTTGGGCACTAGAAATATCTCTGCACTTTTGATGCTAATGTCAAACCCATTTGGAGGTTCTTCTAAGAAAATTGCATCCATCTTTGGGATAAGATCCAGTTGAAGCATTAATTCTTGTTGGAGGTAAGAAATTTGGCCTAAGTATCACCCTTACATAGTGTATTGGTTATGGAAATCCTTCATGCTGGAATTTTGTATTGTAGGTTTGGCACAAGTTTGTAGTTGTATCGGGTTCTACTCCTTGCTAAGAATCTATTCTAGTCCTTACTAAGAATCGGTTCGATTTGATCTAGAAGCATGTGCTCCTGATTCCATTCTGGAATCCTTCGTAGAAATAGAACAAATTGATGTGATACATGAATTGGAAAGCCATCCATGGAGTCCTATATTAAAATTGGGATTCACAAATATATTTCCTACTATACCAGATGGCATATCCTGTTGCCACCCTCATTCTTAAGTATGGTCACAGTCCTATTATGAACTCCGTTAATCATAATACCAAGACCAAGTAAAGGTCCTTCCAAGTTGAATAGTTCTGCACGGCAAGCTCTTTGTTGAAAAAACCCCACATATGTATGATTATTTTAACATATTAATTATCTTCACCCAGAGGCCCAGTGTTGAAACATGGGCTCTGATACCACTTGTAAAAATCCTCCTTCAAGAGTCAAGGAGTGACAATCATTTTTTTTAAATAATAAATTCTCATAAATTCATGTCTAAATTCAAATTTTCAAATGCATTCAACATAATAAAGCTCTTACCTTTTATCCAGCTCTGCATTTGTTTGATCAGAACAAAAGGCAGATCCTTCTGCCATCGTCTCCCTGCTTCTGATTTGATGAAAAACAGTGAAAGTTTCACCTTAAAAGCAGATTCTCCTAACACTATCTTACTGCTTTTGATTTGATGGAAATTACTGAAAGCTACAGCTAAAACATCCCTGGACTAAGAGTAAGATATGGGATCTGACCAGCAAATGTTGATTAAGTTACAGCCAGGGCTTGTTTCTGAGGTCACCAAAACCAGAAGAACACTCGTTGGATCCATTCCCACACAATTTCCTTTAAATCCAACATAAATAAAAAGCTCGGGTTATTTAAATTTGCAACGTTTAATGGGGAGGATATTTGTAGCTAGTTTAAGAATGAATACAAGGCCAATAATTTATGTCTAAAAGGCTCTAAAGAAAGGGGGCATATTTAATCTGGTGCACCAGAAACAATAGATTGATATGGTGAACCTCACCAACTCTCTCAACCAGTGGATAACTGCAAGGAAGAGTCCACCATAACTTATGGCTGATACACATACTTTGTTGAGGTAGACTTTAAACAAATGGAGCGAGGTAAGGTAGGCCCTTTTACTATTGGTGCCAAGGCAGCGTTTGCTTGAAGGGAATATTTTCAATAGTGGAAAGAGAGTGCAAGACCCAATTCACATGTTACTACACATTATATCAAGCTACACAACGGTTTGTTGTCAGTGGTGGAACAAGAGGGCTGTGTGTTACAACACGCCCTGTGTTTAAGTAATGATTACATGCACACATTATCCAACCACAATACGCAGTATGTATTTGTGACAATGCATTTTTCCTGTGATTATGTACTCATAACATTTTTCTGTTAACCCACCACATTCTACCCATTAACGTGACCAAGGTTGCACCCTATCTCATGCCCAATATTGAAATAAATGACTACACATATCCCCATGCCTAACCATAAACATTCAGTGACCATACGTTGTGCCCACATGTAAGTGTATGTAGCAACTTGACATTATAAAGATGTATTTTGCTCAATGAGGACACAAGGGCCGCATAATTCAGGTGATCACGTGTCAAACTCAATGTGGAGTTGATTGGATCCACATGACACCAAGAATAATGACAGCGTGTTATGTAACCATATAGTTAAACTAACCCTATCATGGTCAGCAAATTCATATCACCAATTGGTACTTTTTGCAACTAATAAAAATTGCTATGGTGGCAGCATACATAACATTGCAACACCTTATGAATCCATATAGTTAAACTAACCCTATCATGGTCAGCAAATTCATATCAGCAATTGGCACTTTTTGCAACTAATAAAAATTGCTATGGTGGCAGCATACATAACATTGCAACACCTTATGAATGCACGGGATAATAGTGTAATTGGCAAAGGAATCCAGCAACGAAATTATTACCAGCTTCTCATCTTTACTATGTGCATGTGAGGGCTACTATATTAATCGAATGCAATGCTGAGCTTATACCAATCAGACTTATGCATAGAGCCATAGTGCCAGCAACGAAATTATTACCGGCTTCTCATCTTTACTATGTGCATGTGAGGGCTACTATATTAATTGAATGCAATGCTGAGCTTATACCAATCAGAGCTTATGAATAGAGCCATAGTGACCTCAGTTAATAAACTAGTCAAAAGGTTGATATAGCAGAGTTGATATGACACAGGATTTCATGGCTTCCAGTATTATGTAACTAGGCAAATCCTTTAGGAAAGAACGCATAACCCACTTCTACTTGTCATCCATGCCATCCTGTAACTTGGTGCAGATAGGTAAGTTGGAACCCTTTAGATGTGTTGAACAACCTTGGTGATTAAAACACTCAACAATGTGTGACCTGAGATGGGCAGAGGACCGGGCTCATAACTCTCCTCCCAACCATTGACAGTCTGCCAGTAATGCAGCTGTCACCCCCTAGCATATTAAGTCTGTCCCATTGGCCAGTCCACCAAACACACTGGGGAGTCCAGAGGTGGTCCACACCTCCACCCCTCTTGCCTATGAATAATCAGTTACAAGCTTGTTCAGGGGTTCCAGAGGTAATCTTCCTCCACCCAAGAGCCATGAGAGATTCCAAAGACCATTCTCCACCCTCACTTGTCCCAGGGATTCCAGAGGTGTACCTCCACCCAATAGCCATGAGGGACTCCAGAGACCATTCTCCACCCTCACTTGTCCCAGGGATTCCAGAGGCGTACCTCCACCCAATAGCCATGAGGGATTCCAAAGGCCAACTCTCCACCCTCATGGTATTAAAGCACATAGATTCAAACCAGTCCAGGGACTCCAGAGGTGGGTCACCTCCACCCACCAGCCAATGAGGGAATCCAGAAGTGAATACTTCCACCCTCGTACAATTCAGGGAATCCAAAGATTTTCCACCACCCCACATCTGCTGTTATAGCAACTCTACTGCAATCCGAGTACTTTGGTCAAGGGAGGCTAGTCCAAGGCAGCCACTTACTCCACCGGTTAGCCACGGAGGGACTTCAGAGGTTACAGCCTCCACCGTCGGTTAAATTATAGATTTTAGAGACTGGTTTCCATGACTATGTGTATCACAACATTATCCCCAAACTGTGATTGCCCTAGCGTGCCTATTTCAATATAAGAGTGCCACAACTCTTTAGGTCAAATGCTAGTGGAATACAGACAATAGAAATGCAATTTGTAGCATTCTCCACAGGCCTTCATAAAGAAGCCACCCCCAACATGTACGTGGGCTACCACAAGGTTTGCAAGGTGAGGAGCTGGCAAACAGTCTTATTGACAACAGTTTTCTCTTTTCTTTATTTTTATTTTATTTTTTGTTTTAACCACCAAAGCAATGCTCAGCAAACGAAATTATGAACATGTGCAACTACATAGTGATAAGCTGAAACACACAGCCTTACTAATAGTCGTTTTTCCAACCAAAATCGCAAGTAATTGCAGCAATGAAAATAAATAGAAATAAAAATGGACACAGTGACCGTATAAATGAAACAAGGGATCAAAGTCACTGCAAATTCGGCTTACAGGTAGCTTCAACCAAGCACACCTCCTTAAGAAAACATGGCACAGGGAGTAGCGAAATTATTTGCTGATTACCTGGCTATCGTTTTTTTCCTTTGTGTTGCAGTCCTCCTTGGCTTTAACCCCCAGGCTCAGGGACTGTGTCTCGGCCTCTATATCCCGATCATTGCCCACCGTCGTTCTTCCCTACCCCTCCTTTCTTTTCCTTTTCACTCTTTTCTACTATTCGGTCTTTGTCAGTGGTTGCTTAGGGTCCCTCTCCCTCTGGACCAACCAGAGATACCCCTTATCCTCGTCACTACCGATTTGTTTTGCTGGCCAATCCATTTTTCTGCCATTTGGCCCCTCCTTTCCTCCTTGGCTGCCATCTGCCATTGATCCAGAGCTTGCTCTAGAATTGACAAGTTGCACCCAAAAGGTCATGTGCCAGAACTTCTGCAAATATCTGTGGGTTCTCCATTCTTCAGTGTTTGTGCAACGTCCTTGGAAATATCATCCTAACATAACCCATGATTTGAAAGTAATATCATCCATATAATATTAATGTAATCCATCGTTTGAGTGCTTAGGAGATGTCAACAATGTTTATGTGTTATACAAAGACTTCACTAGCGTCCACCCCTACCAATGAGAGGAATTATCTTGTACAAATTTCGTAAACCTATCCACAAGCCTTATAAATAAACTTTAGAACATACCATAAGGTGCCCGTACAAACATAAGTACATTTATTATTTTCAATATGTATATATATATGGTAAATAAGTAAACATTTACAGTAACCATTACATGAATGTATCTTGACCAAGACCATCTACATGTTATGCAAGGTGACTAGGGTCATTACACAACCTGTGGCCCAGGTAAAAAAAGACATACCACGCCCCTCCCCCCCAAAACTTATTTAAACACACCCACCCCCTCTATTTCATTCACGCTTTACTTCTGTGAATATACCAATTTCTACTGATCAGAAAGTCTATCAGATTCCTTTGATTAAAAAAGAAGATATTGAATGGGGCTTGGAACATGGGTTCAAATATGTTCATATAGGCATGATACAATTTGGAATTAATCCACTTGTTAGACCTGGATTAAACACTTCTTGCCTAACTTGTGTTTTGGATACTAGACTGAATGATTTTAATGATGCCTTGCTAGGAGGATTCCAGAGTCCTCTCAATAATGGTCCAGTTTGGTCTTCTGTAATCCCCAGATATCAGGTTTCGTTAAGTGATCCATATATAAATGAGTTTTTAAATGCCTATATCCAGTTCAATGGTTTCAATGTCGCCCCACAGACTTTAATTGCTCAGCTCCATTCTTCTATCTGTCTTAGATTTGTTTCAAGCACAATGCCACCTCTCAATCCTAAACTGTGCTCAAGAGCTCTGAAAGGAGTAATAGTTGGTCCTGGTAATACTGCCCCTTTGCAAATAGGATTTTCATAATGCACTTTGCCAAAAGAATGGAATAGCACTTATGTTCCATTATCTCAAAGATATCCTCAACTGCAAACGGCAAGAGAGCCAAAGCGATTGTCTGTTGTCAAGCACTTTGATGGTTCTTCTAGTCTCCGGTTCACAGGTCCATATCCTCAACTGCAAACGGCAAGAGAGCCAAAGCGATTGTCTGTTGTCAAGCACTTTGATGGTTCTTCTAGTCTCCGGTTCACAGGTCCATATCCTCAACTGCAAACGGCAAGAGAGCCAAAGCGATTGTCTGTTGTCAAGCACTTTGATGGTTCTTCTAGTCTCCGGTTCACAGGTCCTCGTCTAGTCAGATCTATGACCACTCTGGATAGGTCTCCATTTTTCGAAAGCCGAGACAGTACAAAAGCAGTAATACCTCCTTCACCATCACCGTCCATATATTCTGCTCCTAAAAGAAACCAAAAGAAACCTCTTGCTCATAAATCTGATGACTGCCAATTCTGTGTATCTGGTCCATCTTCCAGTTTCCAACTTGAAGATCAGCAGCTTGAACCAATATTGCCTGATATAAAAAGCTTTAGCCTTCCCAGAGCCTCACAGGATCCAGTTGCAAAGATTAATGAAAGATATCTAGAGCCGGCTGACTCTAGAAAAACTTTCAAGAATGGTACTCTGAAGACAGATTTCCAATGGATACAAATGAATAGTATGTCAGATACAGAGCAGTCTGACATAGAGAAGATGCACAATTATACAAACTATCAGATTGTTTGTATGTTGCAAAATATAGATGATATAGCGAAAGATGTGCTAGAGATTAAAGAACATATAAAGAAAATGCACACAAGTTATAATGAATGTTTGGGAATTCAGAATGAGCACAAACAACAGTTGAATGATGTCAATTCCAACATGGGAATAATCTCCAAGTCCCTTTGAACACCTGAGAGAGGCATTACCACACCCTACTTCTCCACCTCATTATAGAGAAGTAGCTCTTTCAGCCTTAAAGCTAAAGTTTTCCTCTAGTACAGCAGAACCAAAAGAGGGTCTTGAAGTATTTTGTTCAAAAACATTGACAATATAGATACTGCTAAGATTGAAAAAGTAAGAACAGGAATAATGTTAGCCAGAGAAAAAACAGACTTAATGAGAAATAGGCTAACTACCTTTCCTAGTATTGAAAGTTTGAAGTTACCAAAGGGCTACGTCAGCCTCAAATCCTTTGTGGAAAATGGCCAACCATCTGCTCCACAAATTTTGGCCATGCCTGGTGTTACCTCTAATTCTGCAGATCAGCCCCAAGGAGAAACTGGTTCTAAAAGAGATAGAGGTGATACATTTTCATTCTCACATAAAGGAAAGAAGGGTGAAGGGGATACTTTTGCACATAGCGCATCAGCTGATAGTCCTTTTTCTAGATTCAAAGATAATTTAGGAAGTGTCCCTGCCAAATTTGAAAATCCATCAGCTAAAGGATTTGGTAATACACTTTTAGTAAATATTGACTGTATGAAAGGTGAAGATGTCATAACAGTCCTGCACAATGTGCATGCTTGGGCACTACAGAGAAAAGCTGAAACTAAAGCACCATGGTCAGATATAGTTACACAAATTGTTTGGTCATTCACCGGCATTCTGAAACAATGGTGGGAAAAATTGTCTGAAGAAGAAATGAACAATATTATTGAACATCCAACAGATCCCCTGAAAGCCATTTTTGATGCACTAAAACATGAATTCATAGGAGTGGTGCCAGAGAATTCAGCACACCATGGCCAACTCTTTTTATCTCAAAGATTGTGTAACATAGATTATTTACATGATTATTACTGTGTTATGCAAAAACTCCTTTATCAAGCAGCAGATCCTCATAATGTTGCTTATTTGAGGTATTACATAGCTTCAATGCCAGGGAAAATTCCAGATCTGATTAATCAGTATATTGAAGCCAACAAGATACAAATTGAAAATTCTTCATTTGCTGCAGTACATCAGATGATAGTATCAATCCTGCAAAGAGAATGTGCGTCAGAAAAAGCTAAAAAGAATTTCAAAAAGCAGATGCATTTTAGTACAAAATTCTGTAATAATTTTGCAGAAACTTATGATTTTGGATGTCGAAGCAAATCTAAAAAGAAGGTGCCTAGAGTTTCATGTTCATGCCAGACAGACAAGTATACTCCAAGAAAGAAATACTATCCTTTTAAATTTTCTCAAAAGAAGAGGACAGTATTTAGAAAAAGAGCAAAGCCTTTCAATGTTCAAACCATTGAGTATTACAGAAGCCTCTCAAGATACAGGTATGGATGAAATCAATACTCTCAAGAAGAAAATTAGCAGTTTAGAATCATCTATTCATTTAACAAGATCAGAAATGATGCATTTATCAGCCAAACTCCAAAAGCTTATTTCTGAATATGATGATGTTAATTCAAAATTGGCAAGAGTTCTGTTGAAGGATATTCCGGAAAAAATTCCCATGAAATCTAAGGAAGTAGATTTGGTAAACATCATGGGAATAGGAGATAAAGTGGTAATCCCTTTGAAAATCAAGTTGCCAAACGTCAAGGAATACACTTTAGATGCACAAATTGATTCTGGAGCAATGTGCAGTTGCGGCAAATTTGGTGCAATTCCTTCCTACTACTGGCAGCCTACCAAACTGTCCTTCAGAGCTGTAAATAAAGAATTGATGCAGATTAACTATATATCTCCTGATTTTCCAGTTTATTTGAATCATGTACAAACTTATGTTACATTGTACAGTTTTGACACGGGGTCAGATATCTTGTTGGGACAAGATTTTTTAAAAAGATTCCTACCAGTTACATTTGGGACAAATTCTGTTTCATTCACAACTAATCAAGGACCAGTGATGATTCCAGCAAAGAATGAATACCAGCTAAAGGTCGACCCCAGCGAAGAAGATAATTTGCAGGACACTATGCAGGACCTCGCAAAAATTCAAAAAATTGTCAAACATGCCGAAATACACGGACAAAAGACATTACAGGCAATCTCAGATAAACTACGTCAAGATTGCACAGCAAGCAGGCCAGAAGCTTTCTGGACCAGGGAAAAATATTTTGTAGCATTACCTTACAAAGAGGGGTATCTTCCTAAAGCACAGAAAGCAAGTGCTAATCATATGTCACCCACTGAACAAGATTTGTGCAAACAAGAAATTCAACAGCTGCTACAACAAAATTTGATTGAACCTTCCAAAATTCCATGGGCCTGCCCAGCCTTCTATGTCAACAAACACAGTGAGCAAAAACGTGGCAAGAAGAGGTTCGTAATTAATTACAAAATATTGAATGAAGCTCTCATGCCTATCAGGTATCCTCTTCCCAATAAAGAATTATTGCTTGCTAAAATAGCTAATGCCAATGTTTTCAGCAAGTTTGATCTAAAAAGTGGGTTTTGGCAAATTGGCATCCTTCCAGAAGATAGGTATAAAACAGCATTTACAGTTCCTCATGGCCAATATCAATGGACAGTTATGCCATTTGGTTTAAAAAATGCTCCATCTGAATTCCAAAAGCGGATGGAAGATATTTTTGGAGGGGTAGAATATGTCATTGTATATATTGATGATTTGCTTGTATTTAGCAAGGATGTAAATACTCATAAGAAGCACTTAGAAAACTTTTATGAAATGGTATATAAGCATGGTCTAGTTCTATCTGACACAGAAGAGAAGTTTCAGATTGGGAAAGTCGGAATAGATTATTTGGGATTGCATATAGAACGAGGTAACATCGAGTTTCAGCCTCATGTTCTTCTCCATCTTTTAAAGTTCCCTGATACTCTCCTTGATAAAAAAATGCTTCAAAGATTTTTAGGTTGCTTGAATTACATCCGACGGTTCTATGAAAAGCAATCTGAAGACACTAATATTTTAGAGAAAAGGCTCAAGAAAGAAAAAATTGGATGGTCCAATGAAATGACAACAGCAGTAAGGAGTATAAAGAGTAAGATTAGAGAACTTCCGAGACTGAGATTGCCTGTTACTAATCTTCCATTCATTCTTGAAACAGATGCATCTGATCATACATGGGCTGCAGCATTGTTACAGAAACATGGTAGGAAGGAACTTGTATGTGCATATGCTTCTGGTAGTTTTAATATCACAGAGGTCAAGTATCCATCCTCTCATAAAGAAATACTTGCTGTCAAAAGAGGAACCCAAAGGTTCAGATTGTTCTTGAAGAGTGTTAGGCTTTTAGTTAGAACTGATCTGAAGCACATGAAAAGCATTCTGGCTAATAAAAAATTGTTAGAACAAGGAAATACCAGAATTCTAAGATGGGCTCTGTGGCTAGAAGGATTTGATTTTGACATTGTCTATAAATCAGGAGATGAAAACTACCTAGCAGACATGCTAACAAGAGAAGGAGCTCCAGAAATTAAGGACATCAAGATGTTCAGAGGGGAAAGTTCTTCGCATAAAAGCCCAGTCCAGTTGAGTGTCTGTCACTCAAAAATTTTTCCAATCTCGGTTTGTAGCCAGTGCAAATGGGAATTATGCTGGGATTGTTTTGTTTTAAGAATTAAATCATTACCAGTCGAAGTCATCCAAATCATTTTGCAGAAATGGTTTGATTCAGAGAATGGCATGGTAGCTTATCTCAGTGAGTCACCTTATAGAGATAGACCATGGCGAGTTTATTATTCACTCTCTAGAGAGCCAATTCCTATCTGTTTTGGTTTTATCCAACATACAGATTGGACATGGCAAGATTATTTCTCCATCCATCAGAGGGCCAGAAAACAAGGTTATGTTAGAGTCATTGCATATGCAACACAATTAGATGGCGGAAATAATTGGTGGAGCCCCTGGTTTAAATTGTTTATGTTCAAGTATATGCCTAGGAGTGAACATATTTGCAATTTTAATTTCAGAGAGACCATTAGTACATTAATGTGGGAAATTCATATTGCTGCTCGATATGACTACACAATAGAGTTTGAATTTCTTCATTCTGAAACAGAAGTAGCTCTACTAGAAAGGCAGCAAGACGAACCGTCATTCAGTGTAAAGGTCAGATTCCATGGAGAAATTTCTACAGATCCCAGGAAGAGGCCAGCGAATGTATTCAATTTTCCATTTTTCTGCTGTTTTTTGGAAGCAGCACCTCCATGGCTTGATGATTCCTTGCCACATCATATATTCACCCCTGATATAGACCAACTCTTAGAGATAGATCATGAAGACAGTATTGATTCAGACGACTGGCAATACAATAGTGATTGATGTATATGATCACTCATCCGATATCATATGCATTTCCAAGTTTTCGTGGGTTTTTCTTTAAAATCTCCACTTTGTAATCAGCATTTCTAGTTTACGTGGGTTTTTCTTTAAAATCTCCACTTTGTAATCACCATTTCTAGTTTTCGTGGGTTTTCTTTAAAACATCCAATGTGTATTATTCATATTCTCTTTTTTCCACAATATAAATATAAAAAAAAAAACAACAACAACAACAACAACACTCAAAGGCGATTAACACTCATACACAATTTAGCCCCCCCGGCGAATGAGGGGGAAATTTTTTTGTAAATACCAAAGCAAAAGATGCAAAATTATGAATAAACTGAGATACGTGTCTCTCATGAGGATGCACATGCATGTATATGTTCTTCTTTAAAATATGAATACAGGTTTTTTTTCGGTTCCCAGTCCACAGGGTTTTCCAGTTCGATCAGCGGTTCGGTTCTAATAACATTGCGCTCAATACAGGTTTTGGTCATCGTGTCTCTCTCAATGCCAAACTTGTAAGCATCTATACCCGTATGTGGCAGATTGAAGGATGCACAACAAGTGCTCGACAAAATCTATGAGCCAGATGCATGACAAATGTTCAACAAAATTTGTTAGCCAAATGCATAAGTGCCTGGAAAATTTTGTGCATGTGGCATTAATACTTTTCAACTTGAAAATAGATTCACTGTTGAATATTGACAAATTATCGATGGCCTAGAAAGAAAGCACACAATTTTGGTGTTGCTCTTCATGTGCACATGTTGGATAGAAGACAGTACTTTCCTTTCGAAATATTGGTTGTTTGCTTTGCCTTCTCTTCATAAGGGCACTAATAAAATTTGATTTCAGGATTGAGTTTTTTGTAGAGAGTTATCATTTAACGGATTAGGGCTTTGTTCCTCTTTCCAATATGCATAGTGGGATACCTTTTGTTCCCATATGGCCAAGCCGCTACAGTGAGCGTGATTTGGACATTCTATACACCCTCGGGCTTATGTCCCTTGGTCATATTTTGAGTCCTAAAGCAGCAAGTATTATACCAATTCTACCAGCGTGTTGATTGAGGTGACTACCATGTATCCCAAGATTACCCTTCTTGTCCACAATGACAGGTTCTTACACATCTATAGCTTTTGATATTCATGCATGCAAGCAGCGAAAGATAAGCAGATGATACATCTCAGATGTACATAAAGTAAGTTGCTAGAACCATAAAATTTATATTATAACCATCAACCTGTACATGGAAAGAAAGTTATTCTTCGTATTGTCTTTATATTATCTTTAGGTAGTATAGTTCTTATAAGAGTAAATGACATACAAATATTAGGCTAGTTCTCCAAAATGGTTGAAATGAAAAAGAAATTAGTTATTCATTGAATTCTAAGTCAAATATGAATCTTACTATTTTTAAATTATAGAATGTGACTGTTGGGACCGAAGTTGATATTTTCTTGGATCCCTCTCATCGAGAGGTGTAGAATTGATCTAAAGATCATTCAATTCCGATAAGTATTCATGGAAATATGAATTTATTTGTGTTATGGGACAAATCGTCAAAGTCAGCCAACAACCAAATAAACCCCACTTGTGCTCAACGTTTTAGTATAAATAGAGGTGGCCTTCAAGTCATTTCAACACACTTGGGATCTCTTCCTCTCTACTTGTCTTTGGGTTTTAGTAGGAGAAGTGATTCTAAGGGATAACGCTGCCCTAATCTAGAGGGCAGAAGCCGAAACTACCAAGAACTGCCAGAACAGCCAAGAAAGCTAACGCAGAGAGCAGAAGCCGAAACTGTTGGGAACTGTTGGAACAACCAAGAAAGCTGACGCAAAGGGCAAAAGCCGGAACTGCAGGGAACTGCCATAAAAGCTGACGCAAAGGGCAGAAACTGGAACTGCCGAAACAGCGAGGAAAGTTGATGCAGAGGGCAGAAGTCAGAACTGTCGGAAACAACTGGAACTGTCGAGAACTATCGGAACAGCCAGGAAAGTTGACGCAAAGGGCATAAGCCAGAACTGCCAAGAAAGCTAATGCAGAGGGCAGAAGCTGGAACTGCCGCGAATAGCCAAAACTGTTGAGAACTGCCGAAACTGCCAGGAACATTGACGCAAAGGGCAAAAAAGGCTAATGTAGCCCCTAGAGGTTGACGTTGGGGTTTTTCATGGGGCAAATTGGAGCTAAGGAGCTGTCAGAGTGTTTATCCGAGGTTTCAGCTGGAGCATCTGCCTCCGAAGGAGAACAACATGCAAGGGACAACTAACTAACATCGGGACATTTGTATGCCCTTAGCAACAAGTACACCAAGCATGCAAGGGACAACAAACTAATATTGGGACAGCAACATGATACTCAGTGCAGCAAGCATGTATTGGTACAACTAACATGCAATGGACAGCTAACAAGCATGCTAAGGACAACAAGCAAGCAAGGTGCAACTAGCACATAGGTCAGTATGGCAACATGGTGCAGCAATGGCACATAATGCAGTACAGTGATGGGTACAATCATGATTAATGAAGC
>APFE031084330.1:0-20139 GCA_000404065.3 Pinus taeda
AATTCTAAGTGTTAATGATGTTTACATAATTATAAATACAAAGAAAAAATTATTGCTCAAAATTATTTATATTTATATATTGTAGAGAATCAATTAGATTTATTGTGTATTGTAAAATATAAGGAGTCTGTGTTTTGAAATACAAGAGAAGTCACTAAGTCACATTAGCTATGCCAAATCATCAAAATGGGTGCATTTGTGGATATTATAATACCTCACTCCATATCTCCATTGGGTCAAGTTATTGCACCAAAAAATTAACTGGTCATTGTCTCACTTATGATTGTTGAAATAATAAGAAGTCTGTAGCATGTAGCTTACATGAAAATTTGAATCTTGTAAATTAATGTACAATAAACAATGACCATGTGAAAGGTTTAAAGGGCCTCATATTGTGGATGACATATTTTATCACTAATTTTTGTTACTCACTAAATGTTCTCATGTACATTTAACTTCAGTTTTTAAAATATGTTTGTTCTAACTTACACTTCATATTTAAGAATATTGTAAAGGTTTAAAGGAGAAATAGTTTCTTGGGCATGACATATTTTATCACTAATTTCTATTACTCACTAAATGTTGTCATGTACATTTAACTTCACTTTTTAAAATATGTTTGTTCTAACTTACACTCATCATAATAAAAATTTATTCATGATTTCATAATATTAGTTATGTGTAATTATCTATGTGCATATCCAAGTATCTCCTTAACCAATAAGATATTAGTTATTATTGTTTTAATATGTCACTAATTCTTATTATTTAAGTGAAATTTTTATCATATGAATAGATATTTCACTATTTAGATAATACCTTATCATAAATGGTTTGATTCTCAGATTTATAAATAAAATCTTATATTAAAAGATAATGAAAATATATAAATCTAAAACTTATGATTTCTAAAAGTATTTTGATATAGATCTAGAAAGTAATATTTTTTCTTTCTTAAATCTAAATTGCTTTAATTTTTATTTATTCCTCTTATCACTTTGTTATTAAGATTCAAAATCAGAATCATTAATTTTCCATCAAGTAGTTTCTAACTTAAGAAAAGGCTGTCATGTAATTAATTCCTATCAAAATTGAAATTAAAATAAAAATTTATTTTCTAGATTCAAAATGAAAATTATTTCATTTTCTCTTTTAGGTTAAAAAGTAACTTTTTTTTTTTAAATATATTTACATATTACTCTATACAAAGTGCTTGTCATTTTATCCCTTACAATCCTATAACCATAAAAACATTTGTGCAATTATTAAATATATTTATTAGAGCTAAAATTTAATAGTAGGGATGGGAAATAAATACTCATTTGTACTCAATTCTCTCTTCCATGCATGGAAGTAATAATTTCTATTTAAATCAACCCCATCCTCTTGCTGCTTGGGTTTATAAAAAATACCTACCAATATATTTTTCTCTCTACTTGAACATAATTACTTTACATTCTTGCATTTAATAATGGTATGTACATATTTTGTGTTCTTAATGTATAGAAATATCATGGTAAGAGATGATGCAATTTAATTAATTTCTTACATAAGCAAAAGAATATAATATCTAAGAGCACTAATTTAATATAATGTTTAATAGAATGTCTATATGAACTAAAAAATTTAATTGATCCGATGCTAATATAATTAGCATAAAAAATTTATATTAGAAATTTTATAATTTGTTTGTAAAAATTGATTCATGTCTTATTAAAATATCTATAAATTTATAAATATAAAACCAAAAGAAATGTTCATTTCACAAATTAGAGTTGGATGTAGATTAATCATATTTATTATACCCATGTTTGCAATTGCAATTATGCAATTCTCATGTAGCTTTGTTCAAGTCTAAACAATGTCATACAATAATTTTACAATAATGAAATGAGTTTCAATTTCAGAATAATTATCTAATATTTTAATGTGATCACTCCATAAACACAATATTTTTTATATCTTCTTCAAATTTATTTCCAAATATTATTTGATAATTTGATTGTTAAAATTTCATAAACATACTCACTTTCCATTTTAGTTACTAAATATATGATTGCGGTTATTTCTACATTAAAATTTCTATTTTTCAAAACGACTCTCTTTGAAGTTGATATGGAATATAATTATTAATTCTTTCATATTAGTATTAAAGGATTTAATTATTAATTATTTTAAAATAGATTTATGTTGGACACCTAATCCTCCAAGGGTTAGTGTGGAAGCTAAACAGCCAAAAGGAGTCCAAGAGAACACTTGGAATATGAATCCAAGGGTCACACAATGTATGATAAATGTATATCATTTGTTAATAAGAAGTGAACTCTCCTGTTTATCTTTCCTATGTTGTTGCTGCCATGTATGTGCTTAACATGGCATCAGAGTAGGCGATCTCCTACCTTGTTCAACTGTGCGCCACTTGTTTACTGTGGCCTTTCTTACATGCCAGTCCTATACCTCTGCCCATTTTCCCTCATATGCAAGGTCGCATGTCTTATATATCTACTTTGTAACTTCTCTACATTCATATAACTGTCACTTCTACAATTCTGGATGTAACGTACATTCCATCAATATGAAAATAGAGGCCTGGGTATTTTAAGAGTCTGTCAACTCTGCAGAACCTACCTGCCATTTCCCTGACCTCTGAAATCCGTAGGTCTCCATTTTTGTATGTCACTTCTTTGTCCTTCGAAATCCACAGGTCTCCTCAGAAATGCTCTTTGTGTACCCATGATAAAAAGGCCTCGCAAATAATTATTTTTCATTCTTCTCTATGTAGCCATCATCAAAGAAAAACCCTCGCAAATTCGTCCTCCATTCCCACATTATTTCCTCCAATCTAGCAAACAACAATCTTTTTTTGCATACTGGAATTTCCAAACTAGGCCCTCCTGTCTACATTTTCTGGAAGCCGCGACTCCTTTATTGCTACTGTTATTATTCGTTCATCTCTATGCTCTACCAAAAGACATCTGATGACTATGTTTTTTTGATTAGTTGCAACTCCTATATTCCTATTGCACTAGTTTTGTGGAGTACCAACAATCCAACGCATACCTATCCAAGATATTATATCACAACAGTTTCTAATGCAAGAATCTGCTACCTCTTACCAAAACTCTCTGTCATTATGAAACCATGACATTTAGGGCTAAGACTAAAAAATTCACCTGCCCTCACCCTTGTGACCTTTCTCACTATATGCCTCTGTCACAACATAAAAGAGAGCTCCATATTGAACATAACTGAGACATCCTTCCAATTCCATTTTTTCACATTCATCATCATTGTTGAGTTCGCTAAAAGGGACGCTGAAAAAAGGAAAATCTCAAAAATCCTACCAATGCTTCACACCAAGGCCCTACGATGAGATTAATGCATTGATTGCCTGAACAAGAGGCGTTCAAGAAATTGGAACTACTATAATTGAGGGGAAATGATTATTGAATAATTGTGTATCTGAGATATCTAATAAGACAACCAACACAAGAACTGATTGTTGTGCCAGGGCCTGCGCTCAAGACCTCAAAGTCTCAAGCATCTACGAATGATACATGCCACGGGGTCGACACCTGGTTCATCACGTTCAAGTCCAACATTCTTTGGCTATGTGAGCTGTGGTGGAGATTCATCTTTTGAATAATAAAGATAGAGAGAAGAACTGGCACAACCACAAAATGAGTCCATTGTTGCGAAAAGGTCGCGAAGAAACTGATCGTTTTCATTATTAGAGGGTCTGAGTTCCTAATCGCCAATTTCTTCACCACCATTACTTCGATCATTTGTGCCATTCTGTGTTTGCATAAAATCAACCTGAAGGGACTTTGTATAATCTGAAGCAATCTCTTGTCTGGGCCTACAAATTCCGGCATCAAGTTCCATATTCCACCTACACAATTCTGTACCAGAGTGTGGATGAACCCTGGTGTGAAACTCTGCATGGGATTCACTTATTTCCCAAGAGAGGGTTGTATGCAATAAAGGAAACACCCACACAAAGCACCGCGAGGAGGTACCACTGCAGAACGCATGTGTAGAGTTGAAAGGATGCATTGCATGGAATTGTAGGATGTCTGCTTTGATTGAGGGGCTGCCAGATACATTTTCACTTCAGTGATTGACACGTGTGCGATTCACATTGCATCCTCAATAAACCAATTAGAGTTTATAAACATTGGATTGATGGTATGCACAAAGATTGTTAGTTTCAATGATAGGAGTATCAATTTGACAGAATTGGTACATTGGTATGCAAATCAATGTCAATGTCATTCATTGGATGCATGGAATGTGCAATACTAAATTTTTGGTTGTATGATATATGGTGAAGGTCAAGCTATTGGCTCAGATGCCTACTTGTTTCATTTGGTGAAGCAATGATAATTCTTCCTCAGGAAAGCCATGCCTTGCATAGCCTGTAATCATAAGAGTCCACTAGCACTCATCGCATTGAAGCATTCGATTGAAAACTTTGTGAGTGTTTGCCATCTTTTCACACATAACATACATTTTAACAAGTGCATTATGTAAAAGACTGTATGCTTTAATTCTGATCTTATTAATGTGAGTGTGTACTATTTTGGCTTCTGGTAAAGCTTTGTCCCAAATGCAAGCCTCCAATAGAGAAACATATGTAGAAGAATCCATAAAGTTGTCAGTAAAGCGTAAAATATTCAGGGTTTCATTCAAGCAACCCTGTTTACACAATATTCTGACATCGATCAAAGGCAAACTATTTCCATTAGAATTGTATCAGAGTTTGGTGTGCATTGGGGTCTTCATTGTTTTACTATTTTCTTTTGAGGTTAAAAAAAAATGGCTCCAATGGGTGGAATATTAGAGTTACTGGAAAATCTAATGCTCTCTACTATGGATAATATAATCAAAATCAGCAAGGATTTTCTCACCAATATTCACAGTTGTTTACAAGATGTACACGACAAGATTGAATCTTTGCAACTTGAATCTCAGCTACAACAAGAAAAATTACAATAATGGAGTCATCATTCTGAACCTGTTTCTATTCAGAACAATGAAACAGACTCCCATAAACAATAATTCAATAATGTTGCAAATTCAGATTCAGTGCCCAATGCAACAACAAATTTGCATGCAAAAGCAAAAATTTAGCCTGCACTTCCCAAGTTGGTCATCAAACCTTGGGAAGAACTTGTCCACAACAAGCACAAAATTGGTCTTGGATATAACAAGGATGTGTCCTTTCATATTCCAGACTACACCAAACCAATCCAATTTCAAAGGGCTGGATTTATTCAGGATGGTTCATCTTCACCTGCTCCTCATGACAGTTCACCTCCATTTGTTCCAGATTCTGCTCCTCTTCCACAGCAACAAATTGTGAAATGCCAACACTGTGACTGAGTTGACCATCTGAGAGATAATTGTTTTGATCTTCGTCCATGTAAGCACTGTCATCAAACCAATCATTCTTCAAACATATGCTTCAGAAACAAACCTCCTGGAAGAACAAAGATTCATCTTATATGGATCACCTCTTGGCAATGGGCATCAATAGCCAAGAAGATATTTTAGTCATATGTTCGAACTTGTTCTACAGTATTGAACATTCTTACAGTTGAGTTTTCTCCATTATCTTACCTTGTATCTGATAGGGGGAAAATGATGGTCATCTACAAGCTTCAAAGTCACATCAAGCGAGCCTAAGCCATAACCTACCATACCAAATTCAGAGTAATAGCCAGAGACAAAGATGCCCCTGAGCATGCCTTTAATCGATGATACCTCTTCAAAGAATTGGGGACACTTACTCTAGCAAAATACTTGGGCTTCTTTCCAGTTTTAGAAGATTTCCAAGAATTGCATTGGGCATTCCAAATTTGTTGGTCAGCCTTAAACCATAACAGGTTGAGACTTTTCTTTTCACATTGAAGTTCTCCCTCTTATTTGGGGTGATACCTCCCTTTCATGGTTGAAGGTTTCCCTCTTCAAAAAGTCAGAAGAACTTCCTCTAGTAGAAGACTTGAGCTTCATGCCAGACTTGGAAGAGTTCTTGGACTCATACATAACCTTTCGGATTAAGGGGGGAATGTTGGACACCTAATCCTCTAAGGGTTGGTGTGGAAGCTGAACAACGAAAAGGAGTCCAAGGGACCACTTGGAATTGGAATCCAAGGGTCACACCATGTACTATAAATGTATATCATTTTTTAATAATAAGTGAACTCTTCTCTTTATCTTTCCTATGTTGTTTATGCCATGTATGTGTTTAAGAAATTATAAGTTTTAATAGTAATTATGTTTAGAGAACAATAAAATAGCAATCAATTTTTCCACAATTAATAAATTGTAAAATGCCCACAAGGCTTTGGATTGACAATGAATGGGTGTACTGTTAAGGAACTCCTTGTGATAGGTCATTGGTTCAAATCCATGTGGGTGCTTACCTACCAAAAAACAAAATTACAAAATATCATTATATATAAGAAATTTATATAATTTCTATATCAAAATAGTAATATCCATAAATTTAAACTATTATCACATATATAATATATATAAAGTATATTTAGAATAGTAATAATATTTTTTTTCATAGAAATAAAAGATTACTATCTTAATAAATATCTTTATATTTTAAAAGGTTTCTATTTAAAGCTATATAAATTTATAAAACATATCGTATGAAAATACCTTTGTTAATTTGAAATGTGTTACATTTCTGATGCCTCCCCCATTTACTACACCATGCTCACGAAAGACATTCTTGGAAGAAATTTCATCTAAGACTATAACTAGCATTTTCACATATTCGTGAAAAAAATCCAAAGAGAAGTACACAACGTCATGTTCTTGACCATAGCCAATGAATTGCTACTGTACTGGTTCATGATGGTCGTAATAAGCAATGTCTCGAGGTCATTGGAGTGCACAGACTCGCTAGGCTGGAAGCTTTGGCTAAAATGTTCTTGACCATAGCCAGTGAATTGTTGACCAGATGGGAGAGATTACATAGCCCTCCCAACAAATGTTGCTTGAGATTCCTAATTCCATCTTTCTCCTTTTTGTGAGTCTCGGTTTCCTAGGCATTGACGACCATGCTAATATCTTCAGTATTCTAGGCTCCTTAAACTTGGGTGTCTCACATCCTTCGTCGTCATCGGTTAAATTCTTCGAAATCAACAGTGGCATCTCCTTTCTCAATTGAAAAAATAATTCCAAAAGTTGTAGCATCCACATGCTAAGCTGGAAAAACAAAATCGACCTCACCTTCGATGTCAGATGTTGCTTTGGCCTTAAATTCCAAGAGTGTGTCATTACTAAATTCAAATATGAGTATTGATTAAGTAAGGGATGATGGAATTTCTTGCATGACTCACATGTTGCTTTGCAAATATGCTCACAACAAAGTCTCAAAAGCTAACCACAGGGTGGATCACAATAAAATTTATCAGGGTCTTCAAAACATGGCATGCATGTCCCATGTCCACATTGCAAAATTTATAAAACATTTACTATACACCGTCCGCAAGGCCTTCCACATTTTAGTTTACATGGATGACCACAATCAAGTTGAAAAGGGCATGGCTGATTCCTTAGCTATAGTTTCCAGTAACTTCAAACCACCTCAAAATCACTTACTAAGTTATGAAATTGAAGTCAGATACATGCCTTCAACACCAGAAAATGTTAAGTATTGGTAATTCTTTGAAGATGAGGAACATATCAAACACTTCATGGAGGTCGTTGGACAATTCTCAGGCTCAAATAGTGATCAGGAGCAAGAGAAAGTAGTAGATGAACAACATGTCAAGTGGGAAGAAACCATTGTAGAGCACAAGATTTATAATTAAAAGGTAATATTATCTCCGGAGGATTGGTTTACGTGGAAATATTGTTCAACTCAAATGATATGGCTACCAAGCCAACTCATCAAGAATTTGAAGAACATGTGGAAGATTGCAATGTTCTTCTAGATCAAGATCCGCAAATAATGAAGTTGGCCAAAGGAGTTCCTGCATAATACAAGAAAAAGTACCTGAAACATTTTAAGGAGTATATGGATGTGTTTTATTGGTCTTATGATAATTTAAAAACATTTGATACTAATATCTCCAACATTAAATTCCTTTGAAAAATGAGGTGGAACCATACATACAGAAGATTAGGAAGATTAACCCTTTATTACTAACATCAATTGAGAAAAAGGTGAGGAATTTTCTCCAAGATAAAATTATCATACCTCTAAGGTATTAAGATTGGGTGGAAAATCTAGTTCTCGTAACGAAGAAGAATGGGGGAATAATATTGTGTATTAACTTTAGGAATTTGAATGAGGCCTCACTAAAGGATAATTACCATTTGCCTAAACTAGACTAAATTCTTCAAAAGGTGTTGCGCTATGCTCGTATTTCTATAATGGATGGTTTCTCTGGATAAAATCATGTAGTTTTGCATCCTGAGGATCAAATGAAAAATGCATTCACGACACCTTGGGGGACGTTTATATATGTCAAAAATTCCCTTCGGCCTCATTAATGCGGGAACCACTTTTCATAGGGAAATGAATATAGTGTTTGTTGGAGAAAAATATAAGTTCATGGTAATTTACATAGATGACGTCACTATTTTTTCAAAAACAAATGAGGAGCATATTGAACATCTACATCTCACTTTTGAGAAATGCAAAAAATATGGCTTGTCATTAAGTCTAAGAAGTCTCAACTTGCTCTAAGTGAGGGAAAGATGATAGGACACATCATGGCAAAAGAGGGGGAAACATAGATCCCAAGAGGGTGTAATCCATTAACAACATCCCATTACCGAGAAATAAGAAAGAAATCTAGCCTTTGCAAGGGAGAATCAACTTTTTAAGGCTTATACCCAATTATACTGATATAATTAAAGAAATTATACAAATTCTAAACAAAGATAAATAAGGGAAATCGACTCTTGGGTCTCGTGAATCATTCTCCAAAATTAAAAGGGTTTTTGCAGAATCTCCTCTGTTAGTCAATGTAGATTATAGAATATTTTTTAAATTTTTCTTTTGCTTCTGCTCACACAATGGTTGTTGTCTTGTTGCAACAAAATAGTGAGAGGCATGACTAGCCAATAGAATTCTTAAGTGAGGCGTTGCAAGATGCTGAGATAAAATATTAAATTCTAGAAAAGCGGGCATATGCCTTGCTCAAAGCCTTGAAGGATTTCAAAATTTATGTTTTGCAATCAAACATAACAACTTATGTCCCTATAACTTCAATAAAAGACATTCTAGTTCAGGGTGATAATGATGTGAAAAGAGGAAAATGGATTGCTCAATTTTAGAAATATGACATGGATATCAAGCCTACCAAGCTCATCAAGGGACAAGGGATAGTTAAAATTCTATCTAAAGTAAATTTCCAAGCATTAGGCATAAATTTGTTGACAAAGGAAGAAGAAAGTTGAAGAGAAGAGGAGCAGAATAAGGTCAATACCATAACACAAAAAATTCAAATGAAGTACCTCGTGTCTCATTGGTATAAACATATAATCCACTATAACTTTTCTGAGTTTCCCAGTCAATTTTGATAAATTTAAACACAGATCTTTGAGCTTACAAGCCTAGAAGTTTGTCATTTTAAATGGCTAAATGTACTAGAAAGACCTATTGGCGATTTTTATTTTATGCTTGGTTCAAGAAGAGATCCTTAAGATGATGGAATTCCATAATTGTGTGTGTGGGGGGAATTATAGATGGAGAGGTACAACCAATAAAATTCTCAAAGCATGTTTCTACTAGCCCAAGCTATTAGGTGAGGTACACGCATGTGTTTGAGCCTGTGAGAAGTGCTAAATGTTTGTTGAGAGGTATAAATTATCACCTTTTCCTTTAATCCCTATTCGTGTTGAAGAACCTTTTAGAGAGTGAGGGTTAGACATCATTAGGTAAATCCACCATCCTCAAGGGATGCACACAAATGGATTTTCATGGCCAGCGATTACTTCACTAAGTGGGTGGAAGTAGTCCTAGCTATAAATTCAATTGATGTCATGGTTATCAAATTCATGGAGGAGAATATCTTTATCAAGTTTGGTTGCCCAAGAAATATTATCACTAATAATGGTCAATTTTTTAAATCTGCCAAGATTTTGAGTTTATGCCAGAAGTATAACATCATTGTTGTTCACTCCACTAGCTACTATCCACAAGGAAATGGATTGGCCGAGTCATCAAATGAAACCTTGGTAAGGATTCTTAAGAAGAAAATATTAGAAAATCATAAGAATAGGGACTCACAACTGAAATTTTCTTTATGGGTAAATAGAGTTACTACCAAGAGGTCAACTAGAAAATATCCTTTCCAATTAGTGTATATGAAAGCTGCAATTTTCCCTATACAACTAGCGATGCCACTGGACACAATTCTATAGGACATTGATGAAGAACCAAATTCTCTAACCAACCGGATCAATAAGATGGTAGAACTTCAAGAAATCAAGGGGGAATTGACTTGGAATCTTATTCAATATCAGGAAAAAATGAAAGCTTTGTTTGAGAGAAAGCAAGAGAAAAAAATTTACAGTGAGGGGATTTGATGCCTAGGTGGGATGTTGGACAAGAAGATAAAGGAAAAGATAGAAAATGTAGTCTCTTATGGTTTGTACCTTTCAATATTGTTCAGGAAAAGGGAAACAATACTTTCTTGCTGAAAAACTTTTATGGTGAAATGCTTGAGATGCTTGTGAATGGGCAGTTTCTCGAGCTTTACTTCCAACAGTAAAAAAGGTCCACATTACCCCACTCTACATAATGGTAAGTCATTGTACATACCAATAATTATGTAAGTTTTTGATGTTTTAAATTTTGTTTTTATATACTTAAAAAATTGACTACATGCCTAATGGATAGGAGGCTACTAGTCTGCAGGTTCTCAGCACCTTGCCAGCAAGGCATTGTCCCAAGTTAGAGGCAATGTTGTCACCTACTCCATCTTTTCAAATCATGTCAAGTGATGTCAAATGTTGGCCAAAAAAGGGAAGATGAATTGAAAAAATGCCAAAGAGGAGAAAAAATATCGGAGGTTGAAACCACAAGGAGGAGGCCAAAACCAAAAGCCTAATTTTCAAAGAGAAAAGGAAAGTTGTGATTTAAGGAGGAGTGTTGAAATTCTAGATCCAATCACATTGGAGCCAGATATCAACAAGAATAGTAGGAATACATATCAAAACTCTTATTTCTTTTGAAAATCTTCTAATGAGAGGGGCTTCGATATTTACTAGCACCCGGTCACAGAAAACCAAAGGGACCAATGTCATAGAGCTAGTTGGGGCACCTAAGTGTTAACAAGGAATAAAAGAGGTTGAAAGTTTCAGAAATATTTTGGAAAAAGTCTCTATGAGGAGAGGTTCCAATAAAAATTGGCTCATGTTTCTCATAGATCTGTAGAACTTGGAGCCAAGGGAATATTTAGCACTTGAGCCCTATGGGCCATATTGGTGATACAAATGTCATAAGTCCTCTGTAAGTTCAAATTGGAAAATTTACGATGAATATGGGCTCCGATATATGGTGTCACTTGGTCACGAAAGTACAAGGAAACTAGCACAAAACAAAGGACCCTAAGGATCCCTTATGTCTCCTCGAAACTGGACACATGGTAGCAGATAGTTGGTCGTGAGAAGTTGACACAATATATTATGTCAGCATGACTTTGTGGGATAAGGACATGTGGCAAGCAATTTGAACATTTTAGAGGGACAAAGGGAAAAAACTAGGCAACACGTGTCACTACCCAAGAGGCACCATGTGGAGATGAGGATGTGAGCATGATGTCACTTCAGAGATCTACATATCGGGGGTTGAAAACATCAGAACTCTTTCAGAAAAAGTTATGATGAAGAGGGCTTCGATATTTTGTAGCACTTTGTCACAAAGACCTAAAACGACCAAGGGCACAGAGCTTGACAAAGAACCTAAGTGCTAAAGTGGAATATTAGAGGATGGTGGCATCATAAACCTTTTTAATTCCTTTTTCGAAAACTTCTGATGAAGGGGGTTGCGATATTATATGTTTCCCGGCCATGGGAACTACAATGAACCAAGGGTGCAGGGAATATCTAGTGCCTAAGTGCTATGGACAATATTGGGGATACAAATATTGTAACTCCTAAATAAGTTCAAATTTGGAAAAGTTATGATGAAGAGGAGCACCGCTATGTGGTGGAAATTGGTCATGAAAATCCATAAAACGAAAGGCGAAGCATAAATTACAAAGGGAGATATGCCATTAACAAGAGCCCAAAGTATTTAGCACCTAAGCGTAGAACCTAAGTTCATAGGCAGTGGTCTCATGGTTGAGAAATGATAAAGGAACTTAAGAAATAGGAGCATGGGGCAATCAGATTTAAGTGTTTTTGTAACAACCTTTTATAAAACTTACAAGATGTATTGGGTTTTGGTGGTATAGTCTAAAGTGTATGCAGATTGATGGGTCAATAGTTATGTTCCAGAGCACCATTAATACCACCGCAGGTGATTTCTTCTAGCTCTAAAAAGTGGGGAATTCATGCAATTAAGGGGGAAAGCAATAGGTGTATCAGTCAATAACTGTGGAGGAACACCATGGCAGAGACGTGGTCTGATTAGAGACAATCCCAAGAAATGGCTGGGAGATATTTTACCATGGCCATCATTAAGTTTTCCCCTATTTTCTTACTTGGTAGTTTCTGCTTTTTAAAGAAGAAATCAAACCTGTTGTAATCATTTGGGCAACAGAACCTCCACATGCCTAGATAGTTAGTTAATCAGACAGCTGGCGCATTTTTGACATATTTTGTAACTATTGTTTCAAGATTCCCCTCTCATTATAAATAGTAGGAAGAATCTCATTTTAAAGGTTCCCAATTCTTGTTCCCAGAGGTCTAAAATTTGCTTTTTGCAAGTGTTCCGAGTTCTGTGTATAGAAAGAGGTTTCAACTCTTGGTTCAATGGTTTATTCATGAGGACTTAATGCTTATACAAATCGCAGATTTGTTGGATCTATGATATGGACTTCGTTTTAAAAGGATTAATGAAGCGGATTTGGTGGTTCCAAATAGAGTAATGTGAAGTATGTGTGGCCCTCTGTTTTTCATTTCAAGTATGTTTGTCTTCCTCTGGAATTGTGTAAAGAAGTTGTTGCTTTCATTCTCAAATTTTTAGATTTACTTATGTTATATGGTAGAAATGGTACCTGTGCACTTTCAAATTTACTAGTTTTATATTGTAGCCAACAATACCTATGAGATCACAGATCTACCAATGTTATTTTATGACAGGATACCCATGCAAATATAGACCTAGAAACCTTAAAATGCACTCCACACTTTCTGCATTTCATCTCCTTATTCTTCCATAGTTTTGCTGGGATCATTGCTTAATATTTTGTGTTATCCATCCCTCTCGATTTAATTCCTTTGCTTACTTTCTCTCTCTCTCCATTTTCACTATAACAACAATTATTAAGCTGCATTTTATTGTGTGTCGGCCACATATCACAACATTTATCCTTAGGATGAGCGATATCTGCCTATACATACATACATACATACATACATACATACATACATACATACATACATACATACATACATACATACATACATATATACATATATATATATATATATATATATATTATATATATATTGTGTGTGTGTGTTTGTGTGTTTAAGTCTACCTTGGTGAAGGGTGATTGAACCAAGTTCTGAATCAATCTATTTCCAATTATATTTAATATGGAGTGCAACACAAATCTCAAAAAATCCTTAAAGCACTCCTCTAAGATGTCCTAGGAACTGAACCTATCCTCAGCCTGGGCGTTGTCTCTTGTAGCTATAACAAAAGTCATTACTAGAACATGAGGAGTAGATGCCCCTCTACCCCTAGGAGAGACTCATTTGATGTTCTACTTGGGGTTGCTAGATTTGAGAGAGATCTAGCCATTCACTTTGTACACATAATGGTTCTATAAGAGGGGAATCCGCCTAGGGAAAACATAGCAGAAGGAGGAAAAATATGTTGAAGAAAATCTTAATCTAGCTAACTAGAGCCTAAATCACTTATTTTGGTGAAAGCTTTGAAAGCACTTGTCTAAGGACCTCTTTTACACGATTTAAAGAAAAGGGTGAATTTCAAATATATAAAAATATTTTTGATGTTTTCCTCATTCATATTTATAATGATGTTAAGTTATTATGAGTCAAATGTGCTCCCTATTTTATTTATATTTCATCGATATTAATGTCCTAAGAAACATTTTCTTATGTAGATATTTTTTGATATTTAATGATATTGATAAGCTAGAGGACCACTTTGATATTGTTAAAATTTTTAACCTCTCATTTGTTTCAAATTCAACTTTTCTTCTAAACAAAAAACAATTGTGATGCATGGTAGGAATTATCATAACTTTTAGCTTGTTTTGACCTGATAAGAAAGCAAATCATGACTTTCCTTTTATATCTTTTGATATAAGACTACAAGTAGATGTATTAATGAAACTTAGATGTATTAATGAAACTTAGCTTAAAAGGACCATAAGAAAGATAATATCTTTGATAGAGTGATCAATACAATAGAGTATAAGAAGCAAATCATGCTTAAACTAGAAAATTATAGAAAAAAAAAACAATAGTTCCTTTAACCATATTCATCATTAGGAAGTATGGAAATATTATAGCTTTTACAGGTTTCATTGTAGATGGGGATGATGAAGCATTCATTCCAAATTTTTTTGACTTAAAAATGATTCCTTTTCTAGCTATACTAGTTTTGGGTGGATTGAAATGACTACTATTAGATATTGATCTTCATTGTAGATAAAGATGATCAAAGATTCATTGCAAAAAAAAATATTGCTTAAAAACAATTGGTTTTCTAGCTGTATTGGTTTTGGCTAAATTCAAACCACTACTATTATATATTGGATCTATTTCTAAAAAAATACCTTAACAATATACCTATTCATAAAATATTCTATATTTAAAAAACTACAATACAACCACTCTATTTAGAAAATCGAAAAACCGAACTAAAAATATCAAATTTAAAAAATATATAAATAAATTAAAAATATGATATCTTAAAGTAACATAATTATATGTTTGATCTTATCCATTTTACCAATATGCAAAACTCACTGCATATTTCCATTTAATTTAGTTTATACTTATAATACATTGTTAAAACAACTTTCGCGTTTCAATACTCCCTTTCACGAAGTTGGGTTTTTAAAGGATATGTGTGATTTAGTTAAATAAAAAATATTCGTGATGGTAACTATTTTCCGTCCAAGGAAATAATAACTTATATGGTTGCAAAATCGTATTCTTTTAGCAGAGTCTATTCTAGTTTTGATAAAGTAAAATCCAATACAATTATTAAATTCAAGAAGAAAATGACCAAAAAAAACAACCTAAAAAACATGATGCAAAGATCACGATTCTCAGTTTTTATTGGAGAATGAAGCGCGGTGGACTCCATGTTTTTATTGAGTAAAATAAAAGCACAAAACAATTTCCATTTCATAGGAAGTGCAGTGATCTCCACCACAACCACTTCCATATTTATTGTAGATAAAAGTGCAGTGGTCTCCACGTTTTTATTGAAATGGAGGGCGTGATGTAAGACCATAAACACGCTAAAGAAGGACAATATAACAAGGTATATTAAATATAAGGCCAGCTCTGACACAAATATAACATGGAATATTAAATATATGGCCAGCTCTGACACAGAGTTTGACAATATAACAGGGAATATTAAATATAAAACCAGGAGTCAACCTATAATTTGCGCTATCCTAGATAACGAACAGTATGCCATTCAAAATCGAATCAAGAATGGAAATCCAACATTGACGAGTATCGATACGCAATTCCAAGTCGAACCAAGATAACAACACCAACATTGATGAATACCGTTTCATACCTGGAAAATTGAATAAACAATGTTAAAAGCACAGCAGTGAAGTTAAATATTTTGAAAACTTTTCAAAATATAGCAGTATGAAAATCTGTATGGCATTATGCATACCAGGTAATAGATAGCTCCATTCTGCAGACATTCCATGGTGAACCCCCATTCATTCAGTAAAATCGGCTGGCCTGTGGAGTGAAGCAAAACTGCATTTTCCCCGAACATAGCTTTTACGTTTATCGGTCCCACGGGAACCTGACCTGGAACATTATTTATGACTACAGTTATTGAGCGACCGTACATCAACTCCTCGCCAGTCCCTGCAGAGAAATATTCTCAGACATATATATTATATATATTACACCACAGGAACAATATTACACCACAGGAACAATATTAATTGTCTAAATGGCATTTGTCAAGCAACTTTTAGGTGTTTGTTATGATATCGAAAAACAAATATGTAGTCACAGAAATAATGAGGGAACCAATCTACAAAATTGAAAGGCCTTTTAGGTGCTTCTGCTAATTAGGTTATATATATAGGATTTCAAAGTTTGTTCAAAAGCTGACGCGAGAGGCACATTGAAATGTACATATGAAAATAGTGTTTTGGTGGTCTCAATACATGTACCTTCATTAAATATTCCTCCTCTTGCTGCTGTAGTCGCTACTGCGTTAGTGTAACTGCATTGGTCATTACTTATTCCTCCATTCATTGGTAAATGATAATCGCCTTGATGATAGGAAAACTGAGCAGCTCGCACAACAGAAGAGTACGTTTCACCAGCGTTGCCTAACGAATTCGCTGTCGTGTCAGAAACCTTGATGATTTCTTTAGACTGATCAGTCTTATTCTTTTCTGAGCCAGATTTAGAGGTCTCTCCAGAGTGAAGATGGCGTTGTCGTTGCTTGGTTCTGGCTTTTTTGTTCTGAAACCAGTAGAAGACACTAGCGTCCCGAATTTCTCCAAACTCTTGCAGCTGAGCTCTGATTCTTTTTATTTCCTCTGTGGTAGGGTTTGTCACCCCAGAGTTAAAGATGGACTGTAAAATCTGAATCTGTTCTGGTTTTGGATTCCATCTGGGCTTTGATTCCTGCTGACTCCTTTCCTCGTTCTCTGATGATATGCCTGCACAAAATACATCTTTCAGAACTTGTTCCACACATCCTCATTAGATTTAAAACAATGTTCAGGTGAACACAAACTATTGAGAATTTTGTCGGCCCGTTAATTGGGCTCACCCTTGAAAGCAGTGGGAAATTCTATTGACTGGCAGACTTAAACCACGAAAGGAAGTTATGCCTGATCAAAATGCGTATCCAGAGTTTAGTTTGACCCTGAAATTCCCTATTCGAAGGTAAAAATCAAATTTCATTCCCCCAAAACCCGGTTGCTATTAAAGAATTTGTGTATAGAATTTGTGTATTCATCTAAAAAATGTTCGAACTCTATTACTGAATATCGGACATAAAACGTTATACTGCATTTATCATTCGCTGAAGTCGTATTCTTTCGGCTCCATATTTGATCTCCATTTATAGGAGGTGGAAAAGGAAAGAGCGGGCGCTTTAATCTCGAAAGATTTCGGCCACAACAATAATCTTTTGATTATTGTTATCACAATGATGCTATAACAAACATAGAAGGAGGGGGTTAGAGTTACACTGTATGGTTACCTTCACAAGATTGTCTATGGCCGGAAATCGCTGAAGGATTTGAAGCTTCAGCCCATTGACTCTGAGACCTTGATGGATTTGCCTTGAACATACTGGGCCAAGGGATGTACGGATTCATATTGACCGGAAGGAGGACTCTTCCACCTTCAACGATTGAAACTGAAATGCCTACAAATCACAGGAACCTCAAAGCAGGTTTCAGATTAGCCGCTGCTGTTAAACGGAGGGCGTCAGTCAAAATCAATCATGCTTATCACAATTCCTAATTTGTGAGAAGCACAAATCTATATATTATATAGCAGAAATAGCGATACAAGGTAATAGCTATCTGTAATGACAAATGGCAGAAGCCGGAATATGCCTGGAAACTAGATTATCATAACTTGTTCAACAAGTTTTCTTTTTCGGGCGTGAGTTGTTCCAAGATCAAATTACAGCGAGGCTTTTGGCTGCACGAGGAAGCTCCGTAAATGAAAACGGGCATCCAAAGGAGTATCATCCCTTAAACGCGCATGGGTATAAATACGAACTCTGTATTCGAGGCCGCTGCCAGCAAGGGAGGCCAATTGGAGCATGGGATTGGAGCATGGGAAAGGCGAGAGATACAAGAGCGTGAAGCCAATTTACGTGTTTCGAGCGAATTTGTGGCCAACCATGGTTATAACCTCTGTTCGTATTATGGAAAAGCGAGAGATTAAAGCTATCTAACCAAGTGCCTGTAAGCAATTTATGATTCGGCACCCATAGAATCCTTATAATGACTGATGTAAGCTATCTTCTTACATCGTTAGTTCCCCACGGTTTTGTACTATATTGTGATCACTATCTGGAATCTCAGAAACAAAGCTATTTTATCACTATGTACAATTTTCTTTTTCTTTTCTTCTCTTTTATTATTTTTTTTGTGTAAATTGGACTATTTCTATTATAATACAAAAAAAAGTACAGAGGGTTACATTTGCCGCCATGAGTTGGCTACCTTAACAAGATGACAATGAAACTGAGACTGAGCCCAAAGAGCTATCCGCTGACCCCAAACAACAGCTATGACCATGCTCAAAACTTCAAAAAGCTGAATCATCCACTCCCTGCTATCGCAAGGGAGGAGTTTGTAGACTCTTACAGTACTGTTATGGTTCTTACCGTCACTGAAATTACATAACATGACCGACATATACCTAGACATAGACATTACAGACGCTTATGTAAAAAGCCAAGACTGAATTAAACATTACAGACTCTGATATGGAGATAGACATAGACAAAACTGACTCACAGTTTTGACAATGGTCGCTGCCATGACTTCTAGAAACAAACTGATCATAGGAGAACCATACCACCCAGAACGTCCAGGCCACTAGCATATGTGTAAGGATTTGGAGGCTCCTCCACCGATGGAGGGATAAATGTGCCTTCTGGTTCCTCCACCACCGGGTAGCCATAGTATTCTGATGCGCTCGAGTCGGTGTGCGGCGCGTTGTCGCTATCAGGCGCACTTGGACCTGCTTTGTTCCTCGCCACCTCACCCGAGGCTTCCACAGGCTGAGGTTGCTGACCCGGAACAGGCGATGGTGGCCTTGGAACTGCTGGGTTGTCTGGCCTATCAACGTGCTCGCATTTTTCAATGCGCACTGAGACGTAATACACGGCATTGTCCATAGTGCGGGTGTGTCTGAACCGGGTTGATGAATGCCCACCGAACGGGCATACCATAGTTCGTCCCCTGCCTCTCCCTCTTCCGCGCTCTGTGGATCGTGGCGGACGAGTTCCCTCCGAAGACTCTGAAGAATTAGGCGCAGAGGCCAGAGATCTGGCTCTGCCTCGCGAGCCACCCTGCCTGCAGGCACCCCTCTGTCTTTCTCGTGGCATTTTGCGACCACCACCGCCTCAACCACAGCCCCAAGTCTGCACTGAGGTCGCAGAGAAACCCAGGGCCAAAGGCGACCTGAATAGTGACTCGCCCTGAACCCGGACTGAGCAGTGTGCCGCAGGGTGACAGCTCGAACCCAGACACTAAAAGACGGCGTTGCCTCACCACTCGAATCAGGGCCACAATTCACCTGGCCACAGCTCGAACCAGGGCCACAATTTAGACTAAGACCAGACAATTCGAACCAGAACCCCTTGATTTGAACCAGGACATAAATTGAACCAGGACACAACTCGAACCAGGACCACAATTTTAACCCAGACCAACAAGCGAGCCAGGACTCTGAGCTACGTGTGACCAGGTAAGTCCAGCTCGAAGCCAGGGCTTTCAGAGACGAGGGCCGAGGTTGTTGCTTGGCAGCATTGTCCCGCAAAGCCAACATCCGAAGACTGAACTCTCCTCTCACCAACAAGTCCAAACCTGGTTGCAGAGAACCAGAGCTTCGCTCTCCTTACAAATGACCCCCTCTGGACATCGGGCTGATCCAGCTGCGCCTAAAACCTTTGCCTGCGTTTGAAATCCCGCCATCTTTAATGCTGGCCGGACGGCTTCGGGATCCTTCGTTCCATTTGGCCTGAATAGGCGGCCACTTGGCAATGAATGC